>PVHP010015693.1:0-37011 GCA_004024765.1 Zapus hudsonius | reverse complement strand
TAGGGAACCCAGCAGACAATGACAGATGAACAAGGGACCTATAACCACAGTCATTCAATCAACACAGGATAGGCCATTGAGACAGAAACCAAGGATTTTCGACACAAGGACCCCCTAAGCTCGCAACATTAAAGCAGCCTTATTACTCATCCACCACGACTCAGGGAACTGAGCGGAAGAGGGGGCAGAAAGATTGTGAGAGCTGTGGTGGGGGAGACTGTCCAGAGGCATGGCACCCATCAGTAACAACACACTTGGGCCAGGATGACCGGGATGAGTACTAAGATATACAGGATCCCTTGCCACAAGGACTAATACAGACAGCCCACGGAGGAGGATATACAACTGATCAGGGATGGGGAGTGGGGGAATTGGGGAATTAGTGATAACAACTCATTGTTTGGCCACAAAATAATGTAACTCATTATGAACAATAAATATATATTAAAAAAAAGATCTGGAAGAGAGGGCTCAAACATAAAGAAATGGTAAGCATAAGGAAATGCTTATTCCCAGATTTTATCAATGTATGTAGAAAGGGTTGATATGTTGCCCACCATACAAAAATTTGTTCACATGTAATCACAATATATGCTAATTAAAATATAATATATAATTAAAATAGTGAGTAACATCAAATGTGGATTACAATATTTTTAAATGAAACACACACACAAACCTATTAGCACCATTTTTATGTGATGATATTTTAAACTTTTTGAACATAAGGCATGAAAAAACATTCATAATTTTAAAGGTTTCTAAAAGAATTATTCAAAACAATGAGATTGTACACTTACCAAATTAAAAAAAAACTTTATTTTTACTTTCTGAAGAAAGTGCTTTTTCAAATATCTAAATGTAACACATATGTAAAAGCCATTTACTAATGAACTTTTTAAATCTTCCCTTCTGTTATTACATTCTTTTGTAGTGTTATCCCAAAATGAGTAAACCTGTATCTTGAGTTTTTCTAAAGAAAAATAAAAACTGAGGTCAAATAGGGCTCACTGCCTTGTAGAACAAATTAAGTCCAGGTAGTAATTTCTAGAGCATGGGGAAGGGTTGTAAGACCCTACCCTAAGCCTATATAAAGGAGAAGATTTTCTCTTTGGCTCTCCTGCCTGTTCTCTCTTGTGTGTTTGGGGTGTAGGTGATGGGTTTTTCTCTCTGCTTTTACCTGTGAAAGAGGGCCATCCTCTTTCGCTGGATCTTCCCCTCAATCTGTGGTTTCAATAAATACTTTCCTTCCCCAAATTGTGCCTGGTTTGAAGATTCATCCCAGTGGTGTGTGGCTGACTGTGACAATTATTTAACATAGATCTGTGTATATGGCTTTCTATTAAAAGTAAAATAATAAAAGCATAGTTTTCATAGTGCCTAGAATGAGCATTAATAATATTAATAGATATTCCTGAGCTGATGGCATAGGTCAGTGGTTGAGCATTTGCCTAGCGTGCATGAGGTCCTGGATTCCATTTCGCAAAATGAATTTAAATTAAAGAGTTTCATGTACCAGAAATTTTAGTTGAAATTCTCTTTGCCAGATATTAAAAAATTGTATTGATGGTTACTTTTGTAATTTTTAATGGTGTTTCCTATTTTGTTTCTTTCTACTTCCTTACCACTTGTTTGCTTTGTATTTTATATATTCTCTTATTTAGCTTACAGGAATATAGCTTTTGATACCAATATGATCTTACTTTATTTAAGCTACTGAGTCCAAAATTTATTATCAAAGCTTTGCTGCCCACAAAATTTTCAGTTGGCAAGTTTGAAGGATTCCAGGAATTTGAATGCTTAAGAAGAAATATTCGGACATTTCCTTTAAGTGGTTAACATAAGCTGTCTAGGGTTATCTTGTTCTACCTTGAATTTTGTAAATGTGGAAGAATTTGAGCAAGAGAGAGACAGAGAGAGGGTGAGGAGAGAGAGATTTTGTCCCATAAGTAGAGTGTAAGGACAGGGAAGCTGAGCAAGAAGAATGAGAGATTGAGGATTCTCTATAGTAGTAGATGGGATTACTGAAGACATATAAGTGCCTCACAGAGAACCCAACCCAAGCTTTATAAATCTCTTCTAATTCTAAAGGTATATAGAGCGAAAAGATTTTATTTTAGTGAAGAAAACCCCACACACTCTTGTTTACTGTTGTGCTCTTTTTTAAAAAAATATTTTTTGTAAGCAAAGAGAGGTAGAGAAGAGAGACAGCATGAGCAAGAGCAAGAGTAAGAGAGAGAATGAACTGGTGCACCAGGGCCTCCATCCACCACCAAAAACTCCAGATGCAGGTGCCACTTTGTGCTTCTGGCTTCATGTGGGTACTGGGGAATGGAACCCTGGTCCTTAGGCTTTTCAGGCAAGCACCCTAACCATTATACCCTCTCCAGCCCCCTATTTTGCTCTTGTACTTGCTCAGAACTCAGGTAACTGATAGATGCCTATAGTCTCACCTGTCTGATAATGAAACACTTGCTTCTTCAATTTTCCCTCTGCCACTAGGGTAAAAAAGTTATTTACATTTACATTTTCCCTTCACATTCTTTTACTTCATATACGTCAGCTGTTCTGAATTGTCATTTTACCCTGTCGGAACTTCTAAAACTTGTACATTTTTATGTATGTGTGAGAGTCATGAATATACATTTTTTTTCTTAGAAACAATTCTGTTAACAGGAATACTATGCTTAACCCTCACTTATGGCTGCTTTTAAAAATAAGCAACATTGGGCTGGAGAGATTGCTCAGTGGTTAAGGCACTTGCCTCCAGTGCCTAAGGCCCCGGGTTCAATTCCCCAGTACCCACATAAGCCAGACCCACAAGGACGTGGCCCTGGAATCTCTCTCTCTCTCTCTCTCTCTCTCTCTCTCTCTCTCTCTCTCTCTCTCTCTCTCTCTCTGTATCTACTTAAAAATGAATAATGTAACTCATTATGGACAATAAATATATTTTTTAAAAATATATACATACATATATATGTACATATATTTAAAGCAACATTTATACACATGCTCTACAGCTCTGAAAGTTTTTGTCTTATCAAAGGATTTTATGAATATTCTCATTTATTTTTTCTTTTTTCCAAATATAAGAATCAGTAATAAAATTGTACCTATGTTCTTTTTAAGTCCAAACTATTTTGCTTGCTATCAAGAGCCACTATCTATCTTTTTTCTGAGTCTCTAATTTGCAGTAACTTGCAATTTCTGATAAGGTAATCCAAGCTGTGAAAAGCACTGTAGTAGCTCTTCCTTATACTCTTCTATTTATATACTGGAAAAAAAAGAAAGAATGAAACAATCATCCGTGTCTTACCTCTGATATCATTGTGTAATGTTATTGTATTTTACCCTGAACTGAAAACAGAGAAAATTAGCATTGAAATATCACATATTGCAGAAAAGAGGCAGACACATTTATTCCTTTTTTTGTTTTCAATTTCATTTCCTGTTTTCTGTCAAATAAGAGACAAAGTTAGGTATGTTCTAGAGACTCACACACATCAGATATATCAGTCAGCCAGGGTTGGAGTCCTAAAGGTAATGGTATTCTTGCTTCCTCGAGTTGATATCTGTAAAAGTTATGGTAAATTGCACTAAATACTTCTGCTGCTTTTTTGGCAGAAAGGTGCACTGTCAGCTCAATCTTACCAGGTTCAGAAGGAAGCAGGAAAACTGATCATAAGAAATTATTTGCTATCTAAAATGAGAACAATGCTTGTCACACTACAAGCTTTCAACTAAGCCACATCGTGAGAAGGTCTTAAGGGAAAAAGATACATTTTCTTTTCAAGCAGTATATTCCAATCAGCTAAGTAGAGACATTTATAATCTAGTGAAAGCTTCTAATTAGGTATCATTTCTAAAACTGCTGAGACTAGAGAGTCTCTCTCCACTAGAGGACACTCTCTTGCTTATTGGGGGTAAAAAAAAAAAAACTTTTTTAATTAAAAGAAAATTTCCTCCCTAATTAAAAAGTAACAGCATCAAGAGTTCTTGTTTGTTGCAGTAGGAAGTAATAAGCATTCTTTTTTCTTAACGAAGATGTTAAGTAGTAGAATAGTTTTCATTTTATTTGCTCCATTAATCATGGTTATTAAAATTACCCTATAGTTAAGGTAATGATAAATGCTTTTCTAAACACATCCCACTTAAGAAAAAAACAGTGGGCTACAAAGCATATTTACCTTTTGTCATTAGTTTTACTAACTTGCTTATATTGCCAGAAAGCTTGAGTAAAAATAAATGAGAAACATAATTTCTCTCTCTCTCTCTCTCTCTCTTTCACACACACATACACACACACACACACACACACACACACACACACACACACACACTGCAGACAAGTAAAGAAAGTCCTTTTGGAACCGCCTCTAAATATTTTACCCATATAAATACTAAGAACTACGGCAGGGAAGATTGCCAGTATCATACTATAAATAGTTCTTCTGAAATCAGAGTTCAGTTTGAACATCGAAAAAATTAAGAGTGGAATAAATTGATTATATTGATGAGTAAGATAAGAGAAATATATACATAGGATAAAAATAGGTGAAGTGAAATGTTCCCCATTCCCAGAGGACATGATATTATCCTAAAAGACCCTATAGACTGTACCACAAAACTCTTAAGAATTAATAAACACTTTCAGTAAGCTAACAGGGTTGAAAATCAACACAAAATATCAGAACATTTGATATACACCACTAACAAATTTGCTGAGATAGAAATTAGGCAAACTACCCCATTCACAATAGCTCTCCTCCCCCAAAATTATAAAGTACCTAATAAAAAACCTAATCAAGGAAGTGGAAGAATTTACAAAGGATTTTTTAAGACACTGACAAAAGAAATCAAAGGGGATAATAGACAATGCAAAGACCTTCCATCCATGCTATTGGATTGGCAAAATAATATTGTGAAAATGACTATACTATGAACTGTCATCTACAGATTTAATGAAATTCTCATCAAAATTCCAATGTGATTCTTCACAGAACAAGAAAAACAAAGCAAAAATTTATTTGGAAATAGCAACGAACACAGATAGTCAAAGAAATCCTTTGTGGAATGAACACTACTAGAAGCATAATTATACCTGACATCAAATTTTATTAAAGATCCATAGTGATAAATAGAGCATGGTATTGGTACGAAATCAGACATCTAGGCTAATCAAACAGCATAGGAGAGTCAGAAATAAACCCACACACCTATGGACATCTAATTTTTGAAAAAAAGTGTCAAAAAAGATTCAGGGGAAAAAAGCCTAATTCATCAAATGGTGATGGCAAAACTGGACATATACCTGAGTAAGAGTGAAATTAAACCCTTATCTTTCACCCTGTACATGAATCAGTTCAAAGTGGATGAAAGGTCTTAACTTACAACCTGAAAGTCTGAAAGTGCTAGAAGAAAATATATTGTCAGAGACATGAATTTTCTGAACAGAATTTCAAAGCATAGGAAATAGTCACAAGAACTAAGAAATAGGTCTACATGACATTAAAAGGTTTCTGCTCAGCCAAGAGAATGACCAACAGAACAAATAGTTTGAAGAAAAGGAGAAAAATCTGTGCTAGATATACTTCAGATAGGAGGTTAATATCTTTAATATGTAATGAACTGCAAAATGTAAACACAAAATTATCTACCAATAAACAAATTAGTCAATAAAATTAGCAGATCTCAAAACAAGAAACACAAGTGATCAATAAATACTTTAAAAAGAGTTCAACATCATTAGCCACCAGAGAATGAAAATTTAAACTGCTTTGAGATTCCATCTTGCCCCAGTCAGGATGGCTAGTATCAAGAAAAGAGAAAATAGCAGATACTCTTGAAGGTGTGAAAATAAGAACCCCTATTCACTGATGGTGGTATCATAAAGTATTTTTTTTTCTTGGTTTTTCAAGGTAGGGTCTCACTCTAGCCCAGGCTGACCTAGAGTTCACTTTGTATTCTTAGGCTGGCCTCAAGCTCACAGTGATCCTCCTACCTCTGCCTCCCTAGTCCTGGGATTAAAGGTGTGTGCCACCATGCCTAGCTTTCATAAACTATTCTGTCTTTTAGAAATTGATATATAGGTTTCTAAAGAAAATAGTAATGGAACTACTATGTGAATCAGCTATACCACTCTGGTATAAGCAGTAGAGATGCATAAACACTAATATTAACTGTTACACTATACACAATAGCAAATGGTACCAGCTAGATGCTCATAAGTAGAGGAACAGAAATGAAAATGTACTACATATATACAGTGGAATTTTATTCAGCTGTAATAAAATGAAATCACAAAAAATTCAGCCTGAATATTAAGAAAACCTGTCAGTGATCTGAGAGAATGTAAAATGAGATGGAAAGAATTGGAGGGGTGTTGAAATGGGAGAGTGGGTGGGGGACTCGTACAATAAACTAATAATGAGTCAACACTGTAAAATCCTAACTTTCATACAGTAAGCCCCTGAGGAAGCTGTGGGCATCACCTGTTAAGAGGGGCCATGAATAGAATTGGAGGAAGCCTAACCCCAAAAAAATCGCTCAGGCCTGCATATCCCTGTTCCAGGTATTAGTTCCTTCCCACACTGAACTGTTGATCAAGGAGACCCACAAGGTCCCCAAACTGAGACGAACTTCTGTCAAAGCTCTTGAATACCTGCCCCAGCCCTGAAGTATGACTCTATTACTGAAGAAATCACAGTGTCATCAAACAACAACAAGAGATCCTTCTAGATCCAAAATGGTAACCAGCTCCCAGATGTTATCATGTGTAGTATTGGCAGGTGTTGCATGAGCTGCCAGGATAAATTGGTCAATGATATTTGGAGAAAGCAGAGAACATTGATATACAATATAGACAGTTGTCACAAGAATGCTGATCACACTGGTATATGGAAAAGACCAGCAAGTAAATAAATGCTCATCTGTGCTATAGTGGAACTAAACCTAAGAGGGTAATCAGTGCTTACGGAATGGCTAAGATATCTGCTCATTGACAAGGTTCCATTAACTGGAACTGGGATCCATGGCAAAATCCTATGGGGAACAAGGACTAGAGCTCCTAGGGGAAATATCCACTACCAAAGAGGTATAGAGAGGCTACACCCATTAGGACCTAACCAAAGTAGCAATGTTGTCTCATTTAACCTATATTGATCTCACTCTCCGATGGAGATACTGTTTGTATTTTCCAGAAGGCAGTGAGAGAGCAGGGAACAACCCAATTCCACCAACATGATATGGGATGATGGCTGACATCCTGACAGGAGATGAACCACACCTAGCCTTCACACAGGACCCAAATGTAACCTATGAGAAAGTAATGAGACAAACAGACCAACCACCACAGCAAGTCAGATAACCCATGAAATGTCAATGAAGACAGACACCATAGATATCTACAACAACCCAAAGCAGAAGTTCAGAGACATTTATGATCTCAACAATAAAGCAGACTCAAAACTCACCCAGAAAGACTCAGGTACCTGAGTGGAAGAGGGGTGGAAAGAATGTAAGAGCCATGGTGGAGGAGAATATCCAGAGATATTGCCCCCCTCAGCAACAACACACAAAGGGGGGAGAAAAAATAAACTGGCTACCTTGGGTGCAGTTCATAACTCCCTACCTATGGACATATCCAGTATGTGCACTGAGGAGGGACCCCAGTGGGCAGGAGACAGAGAGGAGGAAAATGGGGGCATCATCACAAGCTTAGATCATACAATGTATATACTTATTCATAATAATGATATTAAAAAAGAAAATTTCAATAAAATGTATATATCTGAAAAACATATTAAGTGAACAACTGAGACTCAGAAAGGCAAATATTTTATGTCCTCTCTCACATGTGGAGCCTAGTTTATAATCACCATATGTATGTCTATAATTGGGGAAAGTGTGGGTATAGATTATAAAACTGGAGAGTCAACTAATGGAAAAAATGGTGATGAGGAAGGAGGGTGAAGGCAATAGGACAGAAGTGACTTGACAGAAAGGAGGCTAGAGAGGTTAGGTGGAAGTGTACAATTGGTACAGGGGTTTGGAGAGAAGGAGAAGAATCAACAAAAATTTAGTGTGAAAATGCAGTTGTGAAACCCAATATTGTCCATGCTAATTAAATATTTTTAAAATAAAAATCACTTTAAAATGTCAATTACTAACATTTACCAGGCCCAAGATGAGGCACATAAAACATTATCAAGTGATGCCCTTTTTCTCAGGAATTATGATATACCTGAGTGTTGAGAAGATCAATATGAGGTAAATATGGGGAAAGATGACTTTGCAAGTATCATGAAATGGACATGGTTAGAAGGGTGCTCAGAAACTCCTGGCGATGAAAGAGAAAGAACTGAGCTGGACAGTGAATGGAAGAGGTAATGTTAGGTTTTCTTTCTTTCTCTTTCTTTGTTCTTTTCTTTTTTTTAAGGTAGGATTTTGCATAGTCTCAAATTTACCACAATCATCCTACCTCTGCCTCATGAGTGCTGGGATTCAAGGTGTGCACCACCATGCTGACTCTAGGTTTACATCCAGATGAAGAACTGCTAATCTTCTTTTCTCATTTTAAAATTTCATTATGCACAAAGTGAACAATTTCATATTTCAGACCATTTTACATTTTAATGTCAAAGTGTACATTTTTACCTGTGATTTTTGTGATTTTAACTTGGTGAAATATCTCCTTTATTTTTGCTCTTTTAACTATGCAGCTACAATACCAAATCACTCCTTGATTTCTTCAAATCTTTTGGTAGGTTTTCATCCATCTAAGAGTCTTGATCTTTTAAGGTATGTTATTATACTTCATCCTCTGTCTATATTTATCTAGCCATTAGAAATCCATATAGGAAGAAGTTCTCTGGAGTCAATGATCAGCAGATTATTTTGATCTCAATATGAGCAGTTGATAAAATAAACAAATAAACATTCATAAGCTCATTCAAATGTAAATAATTTTCACCTCTATTACATAAGTATTCATATGGGTTATGAAGATATCCAATCCATACATTGCTTTCTTTCATTTTTCAAAATTGTTTAAGCTGTTGTTTCCAGACCCTGGCTGGTATGTGCTGAGGCACAGACCAGTAAACACTTCCTTTCTATTTTCCTTTTGCTAATATAGTTCCTAAAGTTTTAATTGGATACATGGATACTCAGTCTCAGACTACTTTTCTTAGCTGCTCTTATAGCTAGAATTGGCTGAGTAATGTAGATGGAGCTCATGAGATGGATGAAGAAAATATGTGTGCAATTCTCTGGGCATTTGCATTATGTTGAACTCTTTTGCTTTGGATTTTGTCTTATTTCCTACAGAGTAGGAATTAGGTGTGTCCATGAATTGGTTTCTATATTATACATGAAGGGAAGTAGTAAAGCAACAATTACATGGAGCTCAGGGTCCCTGGATGATATGAATCACTTGCATAGTTTGAGATTTTTGTTTACTAGTCTATATATTAAAAGAAATTCATTTCTAACTTATTGAAGGCAGTGTATTCTGTGATTTTTTTTTTTTGCCTGTTATAGCCTGTCCCTACCTCAGTACCTATACAGCCTTTCTTTTTATTAAACTTTGCCTTGCAGGCTTTAGGGTGGTAGGATGCAATCATGACTGTAGGTTATTTGACCCATTTGGGGATTTAGACAAGAGTGATATTTATCCCCTGATACCTCTGTGGTGGTTTGAAGGTAAAAGCGCCCCATGGCCTCATGTGTTTGTATTCTTACTCAATAGTTAGTGGTGCTCATTGGGAAAGTTGTGGAGCCTTTTGGAGGTGGAACATTCTTGAACGAAGTGCATGCATCATTTTGGGTTGGCTTTGAGATATTATAGCTGAGCCCTGTTTGCCTCACCCAGTCCATTCTCTCTACTTCCTCCCTGCTGAAGTGCAGATGTGACACTGGCTGTTTGCTATTGTGATGGAAACTTCCCCTCAAACTGGTAACTGGAAACCTTTCCTTCCGTGAGTTGTTTCTAGTCAGGTATTTTGTCCCAGCAACAAGAAAGTAATTATTATAGGCCCTTAAAATTTCCCACAGAATCTACTACAAAACATACAAATTGAAATAAATGCTTCCACTTGAGAAGGAAAGTATGAAAGCAGAATGAGTTTTTTTCTTTTTAAAGGCAGTAGGTTTGATTAGAGAAAAATTATAATGCATTTACTTACACCTTGTAATAAAGGAAATGAATTAAATAGTATTTATTTTAATATATCTGTAGCACTTTGTGACTTTAAAAGGGTGTTTTGTTTTGCTTTTACATGGACAATTTGGGCTTAAGTCAAAGGTCAAATTCAAATTCCATTTTGCAATACCCTGTGTATATTAATAATGTATGCTTACATATGTTTCATAACACTCAAGGTTTTAAGAGATATCTCAGATTTATGGACAAACCCTGCTTTTCCTATGTATTTCAAAATACAATTTATAATCCTTAGGTTTATTGGCTTTCAAGGTTAATGAAATATTCTTTGGGAGGATTTATAAGCTTATAAAATATGGCTAGTGCAGGACATAATGATAGCTCATGCATGATATTTATTATTTAAAATGTAAATTAGTGCTCAGTGAACTCTCAGCTTTCTTTCTTTTTTTTTTCCTTTCCTGCCTGGGACTTTTATTTGTCACCACTATATTAACACTTTTCATTCACATTTGGTAGGAGATGAAATAACAGTATGAACTGCCATATAAGTAATTTAAACATTTAAAGTTGAAAATGGGAGAGAGTTTTCTGTGCTTAGTTAATCAGGAAAAGTTGTTAGCATTATAGATACTTTCAGTACTTAATAAAATCACTACTATTTTCATTTTTAGACTATGACTAGAGCAATTTTTCTCAGTGCTTTTTATTCTTGAGAAAGACACAGTATTTCCTTTTGCAACCTGTATCTGCCATAGCAGTCCATTCTACTAGTATCTTTAAAATCACTTAAAAGTAGCCCTTATATTCTGCTTTCATCCTTCTTTCCTGATCACAGAACTTCAAGCTCAGGAGATATCTATCCCATTGCTTAAAATGATTCTATTATCTCCAATAGTGTAATTTCTGGAGAAGCTCTGACATTCCTCAAAATATGTTTCTTCCTTTTGAGGTTCCAGTCATATTTTTGTGACTTTATGCTCCTTGCTTGTGAGATTGCTTTTGCTCATAGCCTTTTTGCAAATGCAGTATCTTATTAAAATACATGCATATGCATGCTCATCTCCCTTTACCCAAATTTAGACACTGGTTACTCATCTGTGAATTATTGAGTCCATTATACTTATTATTTATTTATTTGTTTATGTGTTTATGTATATGTGTGTGTGTGGGCACCAATGCTACGCCATAAGTGTGGAGCTCAGAAGAAAACTTTGAGGTGCCTGTGTTCCACCTACTATGAGAATTGGTCTTTTGCACCTGCAAACAAACTGCCAGACTACAAAAGAGCAAACACCAGTCTAGATAACCCTCTAAACTTTTCCTTTGACTTTATACAAGTGCTGGGAAATTGCACCTGGGCTGACAGGCTTTGCAAGCATGGGTCTTTACCCATTGAGTCAACTACCCAGGCTGGTTTTTTTTTAAAGATTTAAATCACAGCTGCCTTGGGATGGGCAGGTGGCTAGCAGTTAAAGGTGCTTGCTTGCAAAGCCTGACAGGCTTTAATTCCCCAGTACTCACATAAGCAAGATGCAAAAAATATTGCATGTGTCTGGGATGATTTTCACTGGAAAGAGGCCCTGACATGCCTGTTCTTTCTGTCTTTCTCTGCTTGCAAATAAATAAATGAAAATATTTTTAAAAATCTTCAGAACTGGTCACAGAAGGCTTACAAAACACTGATTTGTAAGGTTTATAAATCTCAGGATATGTTTGATAAAGGTGATTGTGAAGTAAAATATAACAGGTATCAGTATGGAATAAAGGTTATCACTTGAGATTATTATTACAATATTTTATTAGCTAACAATTATGATTTTACTGGACCATTTGTTTATTTTCATTACTATTTTTGTTGGCGATTTTTATTTATCTTTTAAAACATTTTTATTTATTTACAAAGCATAGAGAGGTAAAGAGAGGCAGGCAGAGAAAATGGTCACATTAGGGCTTCCAGCCATTCCAAAAGAAAGAATGAAATCCAGATGCATGTGCCACTTTGTGCATTTGGCTTTATGTGGATACCCTGGTCATTAGACTTATACCATTGCACAAAATTAAATACCTTCTCCAACATGTTTATGTAGTTATTCACATTATCTGTATTCTATCTGTAGATATACTAATAAACTTGATTTTTGCCAACACTTTATATTAAATGGGAAGTGCATATATATCATAGCAACCAGAACAATTTTGGGAAAGATACACCAGTCCAAGATAGAAGAGAGAATCAACTTATTCACTCATGTATGCATGATGCCTTACAACATGCAGACCTTTGCTGTTGCTAGAATGCTACATATTGAAAAGTTATGGCTGAGTATTGCTGAGGGATGTGTGCTCCACATAAAGTACTTGCAGGGATTAATGAAAGTATTCCTTGATCTGATCAATCTGATCATTTACATTTTCTCACATTCTCCCATTATATATTGAAATATATGTATTACTGAAAAGGACAATGATTGTAAAACTAGTAACATACCCAAATTCTTCTGAGCAGAACATCCATATATAGACTTGAAATTGTGAAACATTACTTAATTAGTGTGAATTCCCCATCATTAATTTGTCAAAGATAGGATTCTCAAATTTCTAATCTGAAATCAGAGGTAGGATCTTACAATATCACAAATGAAGTTTTAAAGAATTTTTGGCAGATTTCAAGAGATCTTATTGTCTTCTATCTATATCTTGATTTCCAAAAGTTTATACAATGTAAAACTATTGCTCTCATTATTTAGGAAGGAATCAACCTTTTTCTTTAGAACATCACTCACTGCACATTCAACTTCAATGTAGAATAGCTGATCATGCACTATCTTTTTTTCACAACCTCTTTTCTCCAACAATCTATACTTCTTGTAGAATCACCCCTTAGTTAAAATTAGCTCTGTGACTCAAAATAGCAAGGAAAAGCAGTCAAATAGATTAGATCACTGGTGCTCTTTGAGAGTGAAACATTGAAGAAACACAAGTAAATATTAGAAGTGATATCCTTGTCATAAACACTGTGGGTTTCCTTATTTCACATAAAAGGTTTAAACCAATTTTGTTAAATTTGTGCTTGTTTCTAGGCTAGATTCATCATTCCATTGGTAGCTTACTTCAAAAATAATGTTTAGTACCTTGGATCCCTCCAGTTCAGGAATTCAATGACAGTAAGTAAAATTATAACCTTTTATATAATATAAAATTATTATAAAATTATATTTTATAAAATATAAAATATATAACATTTTATATATTATAAAAGTATGTATTATAAAATATAAAATATATATTTTAAATTATATTATATATTATAACAAGTAGTAACTTGTTCCTTTAGGAACCAGAGTTGGGAAAATTAATTATGGACTTTCTCTAATTCATGCCAACATTGCCACTTCTAGTTGTTCACATGTTATCAGAAAAACTATGTTTTCTTATTATCACTATGGTGATCAAAACTATACAAGTTACAAAACTCTTGCCTGAAAAATTAGTGGATAACAGACATTTCCTTTCAGTTTCAGAAATAGCTATTTGAGATGAGAAGTAGTGGAGAGGTAAACTGTGTCAATTTAATATTTCCAATCTTATTACTTATCTAATTTTTATTCATACATATAAGCAATGCTCTTAGAACAGATTAGAGGAGAAACACTTGATATTTGTGATCCCATGCTCAGATTTTTGCATCCTTCATTTGTCTTTAAAGTATGAGAACATTCATGAAACACAATAGTTGCCATGATTTGCTCTCACTGAAACTGCATGCTGTGGTTGATTTATACCTGCTCACTGAGCTCAGTGATACTATATTTCCTAGAATTCATGCTTTTTCCTATATGTATCCAGTTTCACTAGTTTAGTTGGAGAGTAGAAAGAAGGCAGTGGTAATTTGATAGTGTATATGTGTGAAAGTGTACACGAACACCTACTGTGGTGTGCCAAGGTGCCTAGGTATGAAAGAGCAGCTGGAGCTGTAATTTTTCTTTTCCCCAGATTTAAATTTCAGTGTCAGACTCGTAAGCAAGAAGACTATGTTTCTTCCTACTGCCAAATCCAAAGAGAATAAGGAGCAAGACAGGTTTCAGTGCACCTAAATGGAGTGCTCCTTTGCTCATAGGGTTCCCATATGACTGTCTCATACCAAAATTCAGGCTTCAGCAGAAGATGCACAGACTCTGTGGAAGGAGACATGCCCATATTTGTATAAACTGATTCCCTATAAAAGTGTATGTACAAAAATATATGTGTCTTTCTCTCTTTGTGTATGTACATAATAAGATTCATATATAATACTCAACTGTTCTGCCTCTCTGATTAATCCTAGACTGATACACATGATGTGTCCAAATTATCAATCTCTTTTTCTCAGTAAAGGGTTCTTAGTGAGCTGTCTTCTGGGATTAGGAGGACAACATCATCACTGCTAGTCAAAGCTATGAACTTGATGCGTGTAACATCATATATCAGATGCTAAACAGTGAGCTCCTCTCCCACTGTCAAAACTTTTCCAGAAACATATAACACACTGAGGGTTCACCTCATTGCTATGAATTGACTTCCACTAAAACAGTGTGTTGCTGAAACTGGTTTCTAGTTTGGGTTGAAATGTTTTTATTTTGCTTTCTTTTGCTCCATCTTTGGTGTGTGTCATAGTTGGCCACACGCCATTGGGATAAAACTCCAAACCAGGCACAGTTTTGGGAGGAAAGTAATTATTGAAGTAACAGATTCAGGGAAGTTCTATAATGGAGAAAGAGGATGGAGCCCTTTCACAGATCCAAGGAGAGAGAGAAACCCATTACAACACCACAAAAGCAAGCAAGCCCACTCACTCAAACAACTCAAAAACAGCAGGAACTCCAAGCTTGAGCGAAAACTGCACTTTGCATTATGTATAGCTTGAATTCCAGACCCACCCCAGAACACCTTAGGGCTGGACCTAGGATCTGGCCAAGGTGATACACCCTTCAGCCAGGCAGCTGGAGAAAAACTTTAATAAAGTCTTGAATCTATTGGCTGACACCCCTTCAAAATACCAGTGTGCTTTACCCTTGAACCTTGCTTGTTGAGATTCTTTCTTGAGCTGGGCATGGTGGCCCATGTCATTAGTCCCAGCACTCAGGATGCAGAGGTAGGAGAGGATCAATGTGAGTTCCAGGCCACCTTGAAGCAATCTAGTGAATTCCAGGTTAGCAAAGAGATTCTTCTTGCTACCAATTTTGAGTCTGTTTAGAAGGGATTTCCTCCACACGTAGAAAATGTTGGACCACCCTTTCAACTATTTATCTGTCCATCCATTTATTTATTTACTTATTCATTTCATGAAAGTGTAGTATGTATAGCTTGGTGAGTGGTTTTGATGTATTCATGTGTCTGTACCAATGTAGTGGCCTGTGCAATACTCATATCTATGTGGTCAGAAGAGATCGTTAAATGCCCCACCTTCATCATTAATTTGCCTTTTCACCTTGGGATAGAGTTTCTCAGTTATTCCAAAGGCTGCCATTTGTTGGGAACCCCTGTGGTTCTCCTGTTTTTGCTCCCCATGGAACTAAAGATGTCTATGGCCACACCCAATTTACATCAGTGCTAGGGAATGGAACTCAGGCTATCTCAGGCCCTCAAAGACCCTGATGCTTTGGTTGCAGGCACTGTTAATGTCTGGATCATCTCTCCAGCCCCCCCCCCCCAGAACTACCCTTCCCTTCTCTTTCCCCTTCCCTTTCCCCTTCCCCTTTCCCTTCCCCTCCCCTTCCACTCCCTTCCCCTCTCTTTCCCATTCCCTCCCCTCCCTTCCTCTCTTCCTTTTCTTTCTTTTTTCCATTTTTTTCTGTAGCATTCTTTCACTCTATTACCCATGGCAGCCTGGATTTCACAACATATGTAACACACTTTGTTGGTTAAAGGCAGAGTTGCCTCATTAACTCAGAGCAGCAGTTGGTACTGGAATTGCTTTGTTTTCCACTTGAAAAAAATCCAGGTTGGTTGAGAATTCATGGTAATCATCCTGACTCAGGCTCCCTAATATTGGCATTATAGGTTTAAATTATAATGCCCAGCTTGTTTCTCTCTTTCAGAAACCATTTCTTCACATTATGCATAGGTTAAAAAATATCAGTGACTGCTTTACCATGCATATTTTCCTGACCTATAAATCCAAGCCTTTGACAGAGGCCCCTCTCCTGCATAACTCTAAGCATCTCATACTCAGTGTTTTAGGCTGGGTTTTTCTGATTTCTCCTCACTTCACTTATTCTTTTGACTTTCTTAACTTTTTGTACAATACTTCTCATTCAGTAAAAACACAAGCAATGCTTATTAGAAAAAGAATGACTAAATAAACATGCTTTGAAACAAAGACATTTTCTGCCTTATAAAGTTCTCAGAAAAAGTAAGTTCAAAATAATTTTTATACAGTAGTACTTTTTCAAATTGTTTGAAGTGGTTATGTAAATGATCAAGAATTATCTCCTTAGTATTCTTTAATTTTCCTCTTCAAACTGAGTCTTAAGAATCATTGGAAGGAAATATTATGTGTGCCCTTTGAAATTCATTAATAGGCTAAAGAACTCTGAGTTAAGAATCTGTCATCCGATTAAAATATAGTATTAGAAAATATTGCTATTATTACATAAGTTATAACTTCATGATTAGAAGATTCATGCTGTTCTCAGGCATCTTTTTTGTTTATTGAGTTAACAGAGAAGAAAACCTTCTAATATTCTTTGTAAATATTACTGAGACTCTACTGATTGTCCAACTGTGACTTATGGAAGATATGGAATTTCTAGGAAATAAATAACTAAACTATTAAGGCTTGTGAAAAATATTCTAAACTATTTATGATTTGTCTGGTAATAGTAAAGTAGTAAAGGTACTATTACATACTTGTGAATTTTAATTGTCATAACATTAGGTGAAATTTGTCAAATACATATCAAAGTTGGTTCTATATTAAAATCACTGGTTCTCTCTTCTGAATTTTCAACTATTCTTTTTTAATACATTTATTATAATATTAAGAAAAATGTTAACAATTTTACAAACATGTTTTGAAGATTAGTTAATGGTTAATGGAAACAAAAGGCAAATTTAAAAATCATTATTTATTCAAACTATCATTTTTAAAGTATATTGATTCTTCTACTAAATTAAAACACAGTTCCATAATACAGTAACATAAAATAACAACAAAATATGGTCACAATAGAACATTAATGAAAATCATCCTTGCAACAAGTAATATATATGATATTGACTTGACTGATTATAGCTTCCCACACATTCCTGAGTAGTTAAGGCTACTGGACATACTTAAAACCTCTTTTTAAAATATGTCTATCAACCAATTAACATCCAGGTTGATGCATTAATTAGCAACTAATTGCTTGGCCGAGACATATGGATATGAATTACAGAAGGTAATCTGTCTATTCATGGAAAGCAAGACCTAAAATCAGTAGAGAAAGAAGGAATTTTTTAAAAAATCCTGCCTCAATACTGAAATCAAATGTCTCCAAATATTTTAAGAATTAGGTGTTTTTCCAAGTAATTCCCATTTACATTCCTCAGTGGCATAATTTTAAATGCTATGTTAATTTATTATATATATATATGTACCTATACATTTAAAATAAAGTAGATGGTCATTACTCAACTTCTAGCCTTAAATAAGAAACAGAAGCCATGCATTTCATCATGAGTTTAAGATGACACCAGTAAGTACTTAGATCTATAAAAAGTCACATCCAGATTTTCTGGAAAAAATACTATATAGGTTGAACAATGCAGGTCTTTAAGCTTGTTTTGGTTCTACATTTAAATTTTAGTCTCTACTTTTAAACATAGATATAGTTGGTTAAATCTAGTTCCATATATAACTATCTTGTATTATCTCCTTACCT
Source organism: Zapus hudsonius (assembly GCA_004024765.1). Taxonomy (NCBI): domain Eukaryota; kingdom Metazoa; phylum Chordata; class Mammalia; order Rodentia; family Dipodidae; genus Zapus; species Zapus hudsonius. The sequence continues at coordinate 18,942 of PVHP010015693.1, read as the reverse complement.
TAAACAATTTATATCATTTAACTACTTTGATATTTTATTTCATTTCAAAGCTGGGTGTAAAAATATTTAAATTCTATGACTTTTGTAAGGATTAAATATATTAAGAAAGTATATGAAATGCTATACATACAATAAATTAGCCCAGAGTAATGGCCCAAGAGATAGTTGTAAGAAATCTTCATACAAGTAGAAAAGATTTGTGAGTAAAGTCTGCAGCCTTGACTAATACAATGTCTAGTAGGTATCAAGCTGAAAACTAGGTCTTAATGCATTATTGGTCTACTGCTAACAAAAGTCCCTGCAATTATTAATGCTGTCATGTTTTATTTCTACACAATCAAAATTTAACAGATTTTTGTCCATCACTCTGTGTCATCCTCCATAAGTACTGTGGAAACCAAGCCTAATTCAGGGCTTAACTCTACAAGGTCTGAAAGAGTGAGTGCTAGGCAGGACATTCAAAAAAAATTCACTGTTGTGCTTGTACCTGGTAAATTTCTTATCCTTATCACAACTGTTTTCCTAGTTCCAGTCTTCTAACCTATTGTCCCATGGCAGAAAAGTCCTTTAAATTTAAATTTGATCTTATGTCCCTTCCTTCCTTCCTTCCTTCCTTCCTTCCTTCCTTCCTTCCTTCCTTCCTTCCTTCCTTCTTTCCTTCCTTCCTTCCTTCCTCTCTTTCAGTTTACTTCATTTTCTGCCCAAATCACCCAAACTGGTTATAGCTTTGAGGTGCTTTGTGTGTTCTCTCAAAGGTCCATTGAAGTTTTAGGAAGTGATAGAAATTGTGGGGTGTTGAGAGAGTGGAAAATCCTTTGATCATTGGTGAGGACAGAGTCCTCCAAGGGGACTGTGAGATTCTCTTTTTACTCCATGTCCCTGCTTTGAGATCTAATCACTGCATATTTGCAGTCTTACTATCCATGACTGCTATCTCTCCATGATAGGGCATAGTCAAGAACTGAGCTAATATCAGTGTCATGACCTTTAACTTCCAAAAGTGTGAGCTAAACAAATCACTTTTTATAGCATAAGTACTTTGTGTCAGGTAATTTATAGTAGTAATGAAAAGTTCACTAACGCCCAGGCCTTGCTTTATCCTCAAGACACCTTCTAAATTCTGCCCACTTTTCCAAGTTTATTACATCTTTATATTATCTCTTCGCCTCTTCCCTAGACTGTAAAGTTATTTGCAAACAATGGTTGCATATAAATAAAAGTTTATGAACTGTGCCTTCTCCTACATTAGTCTCAAGGACCACTGGGACTTCATTAGTGATAGTATAAAAATTTCAGAGACTAAATCCATAAGAAAGCACTACATAATTTTCCTTGTCCTGTGAGGATTCATGTTATGCTCACTCACAAGCAAGTAAAGAGACAAGGTAAAAAAAACTCCTCCAATATCATAAAAATTATGATACCATGTCCAATTTGTGTTGTAACATGTAGCTTACTTTCCCAGTGTCAGGGGCTAAAGCTTTGGGGGCCTTTGGAGGCACACCCTGGCTTAGTTTTGGAGGCACCTGACAGCTTGCCACGAAGGGCTTAGCTTAATGAGTTTCAGGTGGTGATCTCAGTTGGCCGTTATGCACAGGTTCTTCCCATTAGTACCCTGATTGGCCAGGAAGCTCTATATATATACTGCCTCGTTCCCCGAAATAAAAGGCACATCTTCATCAACCCTCAAGGGTGTGTATGTGTATTTATATGATCACTGTCCTCCGCGGGCGGCTGGGCAGTGATACCCAGTATTCATGAAGTGATTATTTACTTGAGAAGTGTTTCTAAGTCAAGTAAAGTTGAAACCACATTTGAGTGACAAAAGAAAATGTGACATGTAATCAAAGCTACACTATTACACTTAGCATTTTTGTAACAGATAAGCACTATGCGCATATAACTTTGAAGATTCAAAAATTTACTTGGTATAATTTCTACCAACATTAGGTTCAAGTTTTCTAAGAGTATGGGGTATGTTTATAATTTTTCAAAGAAGATTAATTCTATATCTAGTAAATTCTTTGAGATTGTATTTGTAGTTACCCAAAATTATTGACAAACTTCTTAAATCTACCTGCACTATATATTAAAGTCTTTTTAATATAAATATTATATACATTAGGGGTTTGTGTGAATGGCTCAGCTGTTAAAAGGTCTTGCTTGCAAAACTTGATAGCCTGGGTTCAATTACCTCTTACCCACATAAATCCAGGTGCACAAAGTGGCACATGCATCTGGAATTCTTTGCAGTGGCAAGAGACCCTGTCATGTTCATTAACTCTTTCTCTCGCTCTCTCTCTCTTTCTCTCCTTCCTTGAAAATAAATATTTTAAAATAGTAAATATATCATACTTTTTGTGGTGCTGTGTATTGAACCCAAGACTTTTCCCATACTATGCAATTGCTTTACTACTGAGCTATAATAAGAAAAATTCAGTGATGCTGTTCTCATCTGTTATATTTTTATTTAAAATAATAAAAAGTAACTCAATATTTTCCTAGATGTTTCAATTCAATTCTCTAAAGTAATTTTTTAAAAGTGTCTTTTCTGATAGTATGCGTAATAAATTTTAAGTAGTTTGTAATCAGACAGCTCCTTCCTAAAATATATATGGGCATAATCATGTAAATGAATATCATTACTATTACACCCTTTGGACGTAACCTGAGCCTCAGAACCTATGAGGAAGATTCTAGGCCCAACAGCCATGTCTTAAAATTAGCCTAAAATGGGCTGGAGAGATGGCTCAGCGGTTAAGGCACTTGCCTCTAGTGCCTAAGGCCCTGGGTTCAATTCCCCAGGACCCACATAAGCCAGACCCATAAGGTGGTGGCGGCCCTGGTGCCCTCTCTCTCTCTCTCTCTCTCTCTCTCTCTCTCTCTCTCTCTCTCTCTCTCTCTCTCTCTGCTTGAAAATGAATAAATAAAATATTTTTTAAAAATTAGTCTAAAATGTCTCTCAGTGGAGACTAATTAGTTCCTGCTGATGATCCTTTGGAAAGGCTGAATTCTCATCTTGAATTATGGAAAATTCAGGTAGCACAAGCTTTTATCAGGGAACAGAGACCTAAAGCATAGTTCTGCCTTTTGCTTTGAAGCTAGTGTTTTCTATGCTGCTCTTCAGAAATTGATGTGAGTAATTCCTGAAAGGAAACTAGGAGTTTAAGGAATGGAAGACAGCCAGAGGTAAGGCAGCCCTTTTCCTCTGCCTTGAAAGTACCAGTCCCTGCAGCCTGGCTGCAAGTGGCTGGAAAGACTCAATAAGGAATTATAGAGGAAGGCTGGCTCACTAGGATCACATTTTGCAGCCATATTAATTTCTGGAATTTAGTTTCTTAGCATTGAATGGTTAAAAATCATGGTCTTATTCCCAATGACAAGTTTTACAAACTGTCAAAGGGAATTACCAGTTAGAGAAGAGAGAGGAAAACTAAAACAACTTTAATACTATGAGGAAAATAATTTGAGTTCTGTTGATTTTCTCCATCATTAATATTTCTTCCTCCATCTTTGAAGATATATCCTACAGCATGAATGTGACATAACATATGTATTCATGCATGGAGTTGCATAATATATCTGCATAGATAACCTCATAATTAATAAAAATGGTCAAAGTAAAAAATCAGTTAAGCACAAGATAATGAGTAACAACTTCCTACCCATATTTCATTCTTTGTTTTCATCCTTCATAGGTAACCATGCAGACAATTATTTTTTATATTTTTTGGTGAAAACTGTATATATATACACAATACTTGTGTATAGTAATATGTAAATATATGCATGATTAAGAGAGTGCATAGAAGTATGCCCATATGTGTATTTCACACATGCATGCACATACAATCATATCCATATAACCTCTAAAAGCACAGTAAACACATATATTTTGTTATTTTTAAATATTGTAACATGGGGATTGATTATAATTTAACCAATTCATATTCAGAACATTTTATGTGTCTTTTGTATTTATTGTTACAAAATGGCCTGTTCTGACTGTCTTTGAATAGACATTTTATTTATGGTAAATTTTACTATATCATATTTTGAAATATGTCATGAATAAAATAGGGAAGTTCATATATAAATTTCAAACTGGTAAAATGTGCAAGACAAATGAAAAAGTACAAAATAAAAATAATTAAATGTTGTGAAATAAAAGGTTGACAATAAACTTCTAAGCTATTTATATTAGTAGTAAACAACAGTGATTCGAAGCTTTACAGGCTACATTTAGTTTCCAAATTGAAATATGAGCTTTAATTTGGTGGTGTGAATGAGCCTACCTCTTAGTACCTGGCACATGCAAAAACATGAACCTATCCTTTGTGAAACCATAATTATTGTTATATCATTAAAATATCAAACATATATTTAGCAAAAAAATGGGGCATTTTTCTCTTTTAAAAATGGCTAATAAAAAATATAACTGTTAAACTTGGAAATATAATTTTGGGACATGTAACTTAGTGCAGTTTTCAGATGATAAAGACAAAAATTATCTAATATGTTCAAAGGTGATCAGATACAAGGAGAAAAGATGAAAGATATAATTTGACTATATTTTCAGTGTGTGTTAGCAGGGATTACAATTACAAGCAGGGTGACAAGAGAGGACTCACCAAAATGACTATATTTGAGAAAAAATGATGTAAGGTTGTCCAGCAAGATTAGTTATAGTGCTCAGCATTTTAGAGAAAGAGCAAGAAGATTAACAGGGCTATTATGGTATCAGAAAGAGTAAAGATGGAGGGCTCACTTAAATCTGGCTTTGTACACCTTTGTAAGGATTATTGCTTGCAATATAAAATGGGAAGTTTTTAAGAAGAGACATTTCAAAAAGTGTTTCATACCAAGGTATTCAGAATTATTGAAATGAGCAATTGTTAGATGATAAATTTTTAAGTTTGAACCATCAGAACCTCCTTATAGGTTGGATGTGAAGTCTAAGACAGAGACAAAACCAGTGATGATTCCTATGTCTGAGTAATTCACTAATGGAACTACTATATTTGAGACAGATGAGGTTGTGGATGGTACAAACCTGCAGAGGAGTAACATGGCTATGTTTTGGATGTGTGGAGCTTAGAGTATCTGTAGCTGTAGAAATGGATAAGCAGGTGGCTATGCATGGCTAGAACTGCATGGGCATGATTAGCAATTGTCACAGTCAGCCACATGCCGCTGGGATGAGTTTTCAAATCAGGCACAGCTTCTTGGAGGGAAAGATTTATTTGTAGCTATAGATACAGGTGAAGTTCCAGAATGCAAAAGAGGCTGCTCCCCTTTCACAAGTCCAAGCAGAGACAGAAAGTCATCACCAACACGACACACACAGAACAGCAAAACAGGCAGGAGCTCCAAAGAGAATTCTTTCACCTTTTATATAGCCTCCAGACTTAATGGCTTCCTGAGTCTCTGGAATTTCCTTCCTGCCCTGGCCACACAGGAAAAGATGTTTACTTCTAGCTTCTTTGAACTTCATTACATCCTGCCCCCTACTGAGAGGCTGCTTTCCTGTAAATATCCTCAGAGACCCACCCAATATTACTTGAAAGGTCAAGTTGACAACAAAATTTAACCATTACAGTCCACCCCTTGTCAAATTGACATTATACCATATAACCTTACATCATGCTTAATTTCTAAATGAAGACAGTAACAAGATCATAATTCTGCCTAACATGATATAACTATTTCACTTATAACTGGAAACACATAATGTTCCCCCAATACAAGGCAAGGCTCCTTAACTTAGAGTACTGTAAACTCAAAACAAGTTACATATAATAGCACAGAGTAAACATTTCCAACTGTTAAGAAGCATAACAAGGAGAGACTGGGCCTAGGCAAACTCAACAAACATCAGCAAACATCCACATCTGCAGTTCAAGTCCCATACCACAACCGGTGACTGACAGTCTCCAGATTTTTCTGATTCTGTCCCTCCAGCTTGGCTGAGTACCTGGGGAAACTTCCATCCCAAGCCAACAGTACTCCATGGTAGCCCTTGCAAAGTCTTGGTATGTCCAAAACATCTTCAGGTCTCCATTACAAACCACGTCCATCTTCCAATGGCTTCACTGGCCAATTAGGGACTTCATGCCCCGTTCCAAATACCACATGTCAGCAGCGGCTCTTGGAACCGTGTGTACTTCACAACCCACTCTACATATGCATTCCTCATGCTTCCAAAAGCAATACCAGGTATGTAGGACACAGCCATGTTGTTAATTCAGGGACAAAATAGACATGACTTTGAAGAGCAGATTTCTTTCAGCGATTTCCTTTCCAAAGAGTTTGCACAGTCCATCTTTCTGTCCTTCTTGGGCGGAAACACCTCAGGCATCTCTCCATTGTTTCAATGCAAAGCAGTGGGCCATAATCAAAAGCCAGTCTCTGAGCCAGTAAGTTAAACTTGCTTTGAGGTTTTTTTCTAACTTCGAATCTTAAATTCTTAGTCCCATATCCATAGCCAAGCACACAGTCCATTTCATAAATTCAGCCTTGGTCACTCTCTGGGCGTGGGCAGTAGGATGCATGCACCCCTTGACCCAAGCACACACTTCTATTAAGGTTTTCTGTAGTCTCTCCTTCCCCATAGAAAGTTCACATTCCAAGCCTCCAAATGCAATTCTCTCTGCACTGAGCATTTCCAAATTCTCAGCAGAATAGTCTATAAAACTTGGCTTACCACTCTGGAAGGCACCTTCAGTTGCAAGTACTAAGTCCATATCCATTCCTCCAGCACACAGGTTCCAGAAGATCAAAATCCACATGGTCAGATACATCTGAGTGAATCACCCCACTCCTGGTACCAAATTCTGTCATAGCCACACGCTGTTGGGATGAATCTTCAAACCAGGCACAGTTTTTTGGAGGAAAGGAGTTATTTGTAGCTATAGATACAGGGGAAGTTCCAGAATGCAAAAGAGGCTGCTCCCCTTTCACAGATCTGAGCAGAGAGAAAAACCCATCACCAACACAACAGACACAGAACAGCAAAACAGGCGGCAGCCCCAAAGAGAATTCTTTCACCTTTTATATAGCCCTAGGGTGGGGTCTTGCAATTCTATCCCAGACTTAATGGCTTCCTGAGTCTCTGGAAGGTCCTTCCTGCACTGCCCACACAGGAAAGGATGTTTACTTCTAGCTTCTTTGAACTTCATTAAATCCTGCCCCCTACTGAGAGGCTGCTTTCCTGTAAATATCCTCAGAGACCCACCCAATATTACTTGAAAGGTCAAGTTTACAACAAAATTTAAGCATTACAGCAATCTTTGGCATATACATAGCATGTGATCATAAATGGAGTATGAGTAGAGAGAATAGAATAGACAAAGAACTAAGCCATAGTAGATGGTAATATTTAGAGATAAGGGGGAGGAGCAATGACATCAACAGCGAGTTTAGAAAGGCAAGAGGAAAACTAGAAAAGTGTGGATTTAAAAAGCCATGGGAAGATGGATGTGGTGGCGCACACCTTTAATCCCAGCACTTGGGAGGCAGAGGTAGGAGGATTGCCATGAGTTCAAGGCCACCCTGAGTCTACATAGTGAATTCCAGGCCAGCCTGGACTAGAGTGAGACCCTACCTCGAAAAACCAAAAAAAAAAAAAAAAAAAGAGAGAGAGAGAGAGAGAGAAAGAAAGCCATGGGAAATTGCGTCTCATGGTGGAAGGGGTGAATAATGTGTATTCTCAAGAAAAGATGAGGGTTGATATGAGCTATTAAATTAAGCATGGTAGTCCCCAAAAATCATATATTATATGTCAAATATTATGAATTACATGATCTATACATTTTTTCATATAGAAAATATACCTGAAATGCATTAAAACAGACTCCATCTATAATGAATTCAATAAACAGAAACTGGGTTTGAAATTGATAGAAGGATATTTTTCCTCAATCTTGATGTCACATGTTATTAATTTTTAATATCCTTGGGGTTTTTTTCTTCTGGTTTTTTAGACAGGGTTTCCTTTTGTAGCCCAGGCTGGTGTTAAACATGTGTCACTTTTACCTCTGCCATCCAAGTTCTGAGATCACTGGTTTGTGCTTGGCTATATTGAGCCTTTATGCCAGATATGTTTCTGTTAAATTCCTGCAGTTAAATGAGTAGATAACACTATGAAGAACAAAGCAAACACCCAAGGGACGGAGAGGGAAAGGCAGGGAATGGATGATTATTGCCTAGGCTCTCGACTCTGTAAGCCACCTTGTTAATTTAAATAAAGCAGAGAAATCTCATTCAAGCAGAATATAATGTGATTGAGTTCACATTGATCATTTTTTCAGAGAATGTTAAATAAGATTCCTTATTTCAATATCAGATAAAAGAATGTCTTTACACGTGAAAGTCTGTTTTTCATGCTGAGTCCTACAATGCGAAACCCAACTCAGGGCACACCCTGTGTGCATTATGGCAGAAGAATAATTTCAATTTTGAATTCACAGAAGGTTGTAGGAAATGGCTGAACTTTCCTTTTTCCATTAACAAATGGAGATTCTAAAAGCTAGGTTGGTTCAGTGTAAAACACGAAAGTAGCATTAAGGAAACTTGCTGTAAAGTCATCTAACACTGGAAGTCTATAGAATTCCTCCATGGATGTATGGAAAACGGAGAAGGCAGGATATGAATGCAATAATAAATATTGTACAACAGAAAAAGGATACTGAGCAAGTTTCACTACAACAATTTTTATGCTTCTTAATATTGGCCACATGTAATTCTCTCTCTCAGTTAAAAATGTCATAAACCTTTCCTTTTTGGCTTGGATTTTTTTGGCCTTCAGATAATTTTTATTACTGAATTGCAAACCATTGAAAGCAGCATTTAGGCAGAAAATGCCGACAGCTCCATAAGAACATAAGGTTGTGTTCATTAGCCAATATGAATAGAATGGACATAGTAAAGTGGGGAATTTAATGAGATTTATCATATTAGGAAGGGAAGCAACAGGAATTTCATATGACAAGTTCAGCATATTAGGGTTCTTCAAAGCATATTAATTTAGTAATATTTAAGAAGACAATAATAGTCAAAGGATACTTTGATAAAAGAATAAATGTGTAGACTCACTTTACTGACAAAATCATCTTACTTTTGTTTCATTTTATTAGCATCACTCATTAATTTTATTGATTTTAAAGTACTAAAAAATGCTTACTGATTACTGCCTGCTTATTAGATCAACAGATTGAACTGCCAAATTCCTCAGAAAATTAATCATACCTCAGGACCTAATAACGTTTATCTCCGAAGTAATGTAGTACAACCCTGTATGACTGTGAAATATTCTTTTTTTTTGAGGGGGGGTTTTCTAGGTAGGGTCTCACCCTAGCTCAGGCTGACCTGGAATTCACTATGTAGTCTCAGGGTGGCGTCGAACTCACAGTGATCCTCCTACCTCTGCCTCCCTAGTGCTGGGATTAAAGGTGTGCGCCACCACGCCCGGCTGTGAAATATTCTTGAATTATGGTTCAGTACAATTTTAAAGTTATGTCACACAATTTATAAAATTTAATTTATGTCAAACTATGCTATGCATTAAATATATCAGAGGTTAGCAACCTAGGGCTAATGGGCTAAATCAGGTTTCCTGCTTATTTTTGTGAACAAAATTTTTTTGAAACACAGGCACATGTATTTATTCATATATTGTCTATGAATGCTTTTACTCTGTAGAAACACTTGAGTAGCTGCAAAATACCATATAATATGGTTTACAAATCCTAACATACTTGCCACCTGATCTTTTACAGAAAATGTTTGTTGAGCCTTGATATAGCTTATTCTCTAAAAAACTATTGATATTACTAGTATTATTACTGTTTATGGTAGATAAGGAATTGAAGCATAGAGAGATTAAGTATATTGTCCACCATTACAAGTTATAATAAAGTATAATACTAATTTGAATCTACAACTATCCAAAATTTTTTTCTCTTATTTTATTTATTATTTTGTATTGTCCATAATGAGTTACATTATTTAGTAATAACAATGAGTTGTTATCCCCAATTCCCCGATGCCCCCCATTCCTCATCCCCAATCAGCTGGATATCACAAAATTTAAACACTGAATGTGATAAGAGTGGAATGCCTTCCAATAATGTCCAAAAATTACAGTGTTTATAAAAATAATGTAAGGATTGTAGCAAACAGAAAACTTTGGTTTAAACAAGGTGAACTTAGACATAATAAGAAATAGTCCTCAAGTAAAAGAAACATGAATGATATAAGAAGGTGTTTCCTTGGTAAAAGCCTTTTAGAGAAAAGGAATTAGTCCATCTTTCAACAATGCTACATAAGTAAAACAACTTACCACTTGGTTTAATACATACACAGACTGATCTAATTATTCACAGGCTTAGACTATCTCCCCTACTACTCATGGCCTCTCTTGCCAGGAGATGCTCACTACTTTCTCAATAGGTTACAGTATGCTCATAATGGGGGAGGGGAATGGCATAAGCATGAGGATAAACCATATTAGGTTCAAAACCTTTTATATTTTAAAAGGGTTCCCCTCTATAGAATCTGTTATCACTCACAGTATACTATATGCCTGATTCAGAGCTGAGAATCTTGAGGTTTGGTTTACCTCATTCACTAAGAAGCAGGGTAAATACATGAACCCAGACCATTTTCTACCCAATCGCTGCCTTGCATGTTACAAAAGAATACATTATTCAAATGTTGAATATTATTAAGTCTGAATTAACATGGACTAAGTTTTTTGACAATAATGAAAATAGAACAAAACAGGATGGGGTTGGCAATAATTTTATAAAAAGAAAAAAAAAAACAACTGCTAAATGTCTTGTTAGGGTAAAAGTCAGTGTTATCATTTTCCTCTACAGGTCTATCCATTGTCTGCACAGAGCAAAATTCTATAAATTTGCTTTAGCTTTCAGCTGACGAATCAAAGACTGAGTGTCCTCCCTCTAACCCAACGCTGCCTCCACTTTGCAGAGTTTGAAAATTCACCATAACTTTTGATCTCTCTTAGACAATGAGCTATCAAAAACTAGAACGGAATTTTGGAAGTGTTCCAGGAAACACTCCAGATTCACAGTTCACTGACCCTGAAAAGTGCCACCCTCTTCCAGAAGATAAGGAACTGAGGTGTGAAGGGGATGATAAGGACAGTTTGAGAAAAACTATGAGAGAAAATGATTTCAATCTTCCTCATGAACATATGATATAAACATAACTAGAACTCCTCTGTGCATTTTTGAGTGGTTGTTGACAACCAACTCTCTTATATACAAGGACCCCCATTATGATTGTTATTCGTATAGAAACAGTTGTCACACAATCTCAATAGTAAATTTCACTGTGAAATTAACCTTTTCAATAAAGGTAGCCTCCAAATAAGAAAAAGATTTACTTTTATGCCTATTAAAAACCCATTTCAATAACAACAAAAACATTTGGCTTAATTTTATCTTTTCTCTCAAGATATATAAAAAAGGAAAAAAGAATCAAGCATAGGATATTGTACTTTAAAAAGAAATTTGATAAAATAATATTGATATAAAGCTTAAATTCTTGCATAAAACAGCTAATTCAATTGATTTTACTAAGAAAGCAAAATTTTGTTCCAGGTAGTTCTTTAGTTGATATCAAATGGAAACATGAACTATATGGATGTTGCCTTCAAATAAACTTAATTTATTCACATCTCAATTCCCACTTGAATAACTGGGATTATGACTTCCCGTGACTCATATTCTATGCATTTGTTTTCTAGGATCTTTCATTCATGATAAGCTTAAAGATTTCACAATGATGAAGTTCAGCAACAAATCTGTATTACGTTATTACATTATTTACAAAGTGGCAACAATTTTCATTTGTTGAAATTCCAGTATAACATAAATTAGGTATATTCTGAAAATGCAGCACAGAACATAAGAAGATGACTATATTATGCATTTATTCCACTTATTCTTTTTCCCCATGAAACCTTAAGATATATCATGCTCTCATATTTAAGGCATATGATGATGAAATCAGACAAGGAAGATAAATATTGACGGTAATTGTCTTTCTCTCCTCTCCATTATTAAAATTATATCTAAGATACTGGTGAGTGGATGGAATTTTGAAAACTTCATTGTGATTATAACGTAATTTTCTAAATTTATTATAGGCATATCAGCTATTCCAGCTCTGCAATTGAATGGAATAAAGTGAGCTTTGTGAAGAGGCAAATTATACTACAAAATGAAAATGAGAATTGTGTACTAATCTCATGTGCAAAGAAGCTCATAGGCAAGAAACTATTATTTTTATTTATTTTTAACACTTCAGAAATTGTCATCTTGGCTTCCCAGCCTGGCAGAAGTAATTCAACAGTCACCATACACAAATGTAGTTTATGCTGCCAGAAAGATACTGTATAAAAATAACCACTAATGATTTTGGTCTTTGTATTAAGCAAATGCTACAAGAGTTAAAAATAAAACCACCTTCACCAATTCAAAACAAGAATAAACTTGGTGATATTTTCAATGCATAAATAGCCTTTATTTCAAATAACAATTGAAATAGATTACTAATTTCATGTTCTCCATATACACAACAACAATTTTATAAATATCTTTCTAGGCATTCTTTATTTATCTACAATTCTTTATATGGTAACAGATATGAAAATACATGCAGTAAACATCCCTGATTACTTATAAGGACTGTTTCATAAAACCGTAAATCTTACTCTTTTGAAGTGGCATTTTCCCACTACACTTAATGCTGGAAAACTACAGGTTGACTTTCAATTACTACAGTTTTCTTTTTTTTTTCAGAATGTCTCATAAATGGAATTACAAGGTATGTGTTTTTTGAAATTGGATTATTTCACTCAGCATAATGCAAACTGTCACACTGGTCTATGTATAAACAGACTACTATTTAGATTCTGTGTCATATGCCATCATACAAGCTTCACCAAAGTTCATGTTTGCATTCACATAATGAAGGATTTTTAGGTTTTGGTAATTACTAATAATTGTACTAACATACATGCAGTTATTTGTGTATGAGCCTATGCTCTAATTTATCTGTTATCTATAGAGAAGAATGGAGTTTTTTTGTTTGTTTCAATGCTAAGTATACAAGAAGAGAATGTAATACTTTAAAAATAGACCAAACACTGATAAAATGTCAAAAGCACAAATGAAACTCACTGTTGCAGTTGTTGCATCTGAATTCTTTTTTAAAAAGTAATTTACAGAAGCTGATGAATCAACACAATCATCTTTCATCTACAGAGAAGAGAAAAAATATTTCTCTGGTATTAGTAATATAAAACCTTGATGGTTACTATGGAAGTTGGAATGTGATCATTTAAATATATGGCATAGACTCAGGTGTTTTATTAAAATTGAGCTTGTGACAAAGGCTCATAGCAGCCAGATCCCTTTTACATGGAGTGTGTCACTGGAGACCATCCCTAAGGTAAGTTTAAGAATGGATATCGAGTCCAGCCCTAAGATATGTGAAGAGAAGTTTAAGCTCTGACATTTGGTGCTTGCTGGTGTGTTGGTGATATCTCTATGCTTGGATTTATGGAAATGACCCCATCTCCTTCCACCATTTATGGTGTTCCCATGTAATTTATAAGCCTGAAATAAACCCTTTCTTCCCATAAGCTCTTTCTAGTTGGAAACAAGGAGCTAATTGAAACAGTTATTTAATGGTTTTCTCTCATTGCCTTACGTGAAATTTAAACCCTCACATTAAGGTTTTGAATAGCTAACACACACACACACACACACACACACACACACACACACACACACACACACACACACACACAGAGCACAGCACAGACCAGGATACAGAATACAGAGTGAGTGAATTAATATAATAGCCTCCATTTTTGTTAACATCAGTGCCTTAGATTCTATTTTGTGTCAAAAGTAGAAATGAAATTACAAGAAAATGCATATAAACACAGTGGGGAAGAACTGAATGGAAAATATTTATCTATTAAAAGATAGGAAAAATGAGAATCCCCTTAATCCATTCCTTCCAAGTGTTAACATTCAGCAGTACTATATTTTCCTATGTTTTTACATCCAAAAGAGGATGTAAACTTAACCTAACTTGACCAATGAGACATCTATCAATATAAGAATCTGCTAATTACCTTATTTATTTGTGAGCTAATGAATCAGATCCCTGAGGTAAAATATATGTATTAATATGCACATACCTATTTATCTGTACCTAACTGTCTTTTTACTGACTATAGTGACCATATCATTTTCTACATTAACAAAAAAATGTTTAGTCACCTTTTCTGGTGGAGTGATTTGGACAATGTATTAAGATGTACACTGATTTTGGTATTTGTAATTTTTATTTATGTTTGACCCTTTTAAATGACATTTATATTTATATTCATATTCCATATTTCCTAGATCTGAACAAGATGGGGGGGTTCTCTTGTCACAGTTGTAGGACCCAGCCTGGCTGTATATCTGAGAGCTAAGTTTTAATATGCATCCGGATGAGAGCCCGGAGCATGGTAGCTCATGCCTTTGTTCCTAGCACACCTGTGCCCCCCAGGAGGCAGGGGGGATGGCTGACAACCCTAAATCCTGTTTACAAGTGCTAATAGGTTTTACGCCTGCTGGCTGAGTTTCCCTACCTGTGTTCCTGTTTACTGAGCCCCCTTTGTGTAAGAGATAAGGCAATGCAACCCATCCCTAGATTGTATATAAGGTTGGATGTGAAAATAAAGTCTTGAGATCTGCTTGGACACTTCTCCCGGCTGCGTGTGATTTTCCAGCTGCTGCTCTCACCTTTCCTCGATTGAGCCAGGTCTCCTGCTGGCCAGAGAGACAGGCTCATTTAGCAGGGGGCCAGGGACCCATGCAGTAACATCTGGAGAAGCACCCGACATTTGGCGCCTGAACACGGACTTGAAGTCTGGTAATCTCGCTGCTTCTCCCAGTTCTATACTTGTCTGTTTTGTCCGTCTGAGTTTCCAGGGGAGCCCCCTGCTCATCGAGTGCCAATCAGAATCTAGGTGAGTGAGACCCACATTTGGCCAATGGGTAACACAACAGGCAAGTCAGGACCCAGCGCTCAGGGTGCTGTGCTTAAGGCAAAAGGTCGGGCCTGGAGGTCTGAGACACAGTCCACAGCCCCAGGAAAGGCACAAATAATGCTAATAAGGCCTGCATTAATAGTATCCTAGCAACGATTGGTCATGTATAAATATTTAGGTTTATTGAAGCTTACTTAGACTTAATTTAAATTAATTTATAAGGCTTTTTCTCTGTCTATACAGATGTAAAAGTGAGTTAAGCCCTATGGCGCATGCAATGCCACTCATACTTATGGATTTGATACAAGAAAGTCTCCGGTTTGGGTTATTTGTCTGCTATTTTCTCATATTTAGAAAATATGCCACAGAAGTAATATCTTTCAGGCAGTCTAAAACGCAGGGTTCCACCTTGTCAGAAATCCAGGTGCAGGCCCCCTGGGGCTGAATTATAATGGTCACTCAGGGCTAAACCCAGGGAGTACAGCCTTTTGTTTGTAGGAGACCAGCAGCTCGAGAAATTGATTTTTGCCTTTATTTTGATTTTTGCCTCTCTTTTGGTTATTAGTCTTTGTTGCCTATGGACTAAGGAATCCGATATGGCCATGAGGCCTTTCCCCAAGAGATGGCTGAGACCCCATGGGACTTTAAGGGAAGGCCCTGCAGGCTGAATTCAATTGATTTGATTTCTGGTCAATTTGTGATTGATTTGGTTTCTGGTCAATTTATATGCTTACTGGGATAAGAAATTCCTTCTTCTGGGTTACTCAAGGGCACCTGTCTAACGTACAATGTTCTAATTTTAGCTGTGCCACAGACTTATTATTTTCTTTCAGTCTACCTCAATCAGTTTTAATAATTCTATGAAGGTTGATTTGTCAGAGATATTCAAAAGTTATCAAGGTAGCAAAAATTTTCCAGATATGATAAAGGTATTGTGTTTTGCCTAAATGTATATATAATATTAAAGATATGGGTTGTCAATTTTCTTAAAACTACATTCACTGAGACATTACATAAAAATGTCTAATTTCCTATTAATAAGGATGTCTAATTCTTATTACTTATTTTATATAATTTAATAGTTAAGTCATATTGGTATGATTTCTCTAAATTCTATATAAGGTACATATGTGTTAGACGCCAATTCTATAAAAGCCATCTATATGTACTGGTTCTCAATCTTGGACTAAACAATAATAGAAAAATCAAGATATCATTGTGCTCAATCTGACTCTGTATTCAAAAGGGCTCATTGGATACAGACCCAGAAACAGACATATTTCCAATACTTCCTCATAAACTGCTCCGGCCAACTGGTTTATTGATGAATGTAAGGGAAATAAAATGAGGAGATTTGTGTCCTCCTTGTGATGCTAGAGTCCATGATTATATGGGTAAACTGAGTCAAAAGAAAAAAAACATAAGGTTTCTTTTCTCATCTATTGCTAAATGGTTAGAGACATTGTCTGCTGTAAGTACTATATGTTTCCTGCTTGCTTATAAATAAAAAGAGGGGGGAGACTGCCCCTAGAAAGTGTCTTACTTATAGGTCTATGTTAAGGATCAGGCTGTTCAATGGTTAGAGATACTCTTTAATAGTTATACTCATTTGGCAAGTACAAACTTCTATATATAGTGGTTGCTAAAGATATTTGCTTAATCTCTTAATAAAAAACTAATTTTGGGGTTTTGCAAAAAGACTAGTCATAGCAAGTTTTAAAAGAAGTGACTGCCACAGGCCAGCTTTAAATATCACTCCAGTTATAGCTATTGGCTCAGTGACTAGGTTGTTTGGGGGTTAAGAGATACACAAAAAGAACTCTTAAGGTACTCACCCAGGCTAACTATATTTCTTTGGCAGTATATAATTTATTGAAAAATTAAAATTTTAAGATAAAGGTTACTTACTGGTATTAATTTTCTAAAATAAGGTTCTCACATCCAAAAACATTGTGGGTTTAAATGGTTTCTCTTTGTTCATGCTAATGCTATCAAATGATCATCTTTAGACTTATGCAACTTAAGGTTTAATTTCAGCCATTTTGGCTTCTATCCTCCTATTAGGTAAATAGGTTGAAGGAACTTAAGCTTTTATATAATTTCTGTCATGGATAAAACATAATTGTGTTATGTTTATAAGAATCATTACTATATATCAGGTTAATTAAGGCCTAATGTTAAGCTAACAGCATTGGTTGTCACATGTTTTCTTTTTCAAAACCAGATTGATATTAGAACTCAGCTGTTCTAATTCAATAATGTCCAGAATCTACTTTATTGTGAGTAATTAGAATATCTATCTAAGATATTATTTCAACAATTGTCTTATTTTGTGTATTTAAACTAACTCTTTAAGATATTCCCTACTCCAGGGTACAAGTTCAGACATCTGAGGAAGACTATTTCAGCCTCTACACTTTGAGTTTCCAAACCTTCCTAAATAATTGGAATGTTATCAAACATAGATACTGTCTTTCTAGACTGCTCTGGATCTGGTGACTTCCAGGTTAGATCTCTATATTTGGACTTATTTCTGAAAATGCTTCAAAAACTATGTTTGTCTATAGTAACACTTGTGCTGTTGTTGAAATAAAATGCTATATCTATTTCTCTTGATAACTATTAATATATGTCTTATGCTTTTCAAGCCATACAGGAACCATCTCAGATTATGTCAGATGCTATGATGCCATTCAGTAAACAATTCTGGGGATGGATCCGAGTTTCCACGGTGGACAGCAACCTAACAGTGAACCACTCCCCGATTCTGGGGGATTCACCCTACCTCTTGCCTCACAATGTGAGACAGGACAAAATCTTGGCAATGTGATATATGGCTAATGGGTCTCTCTCTCTCTCTCTCTCTCTCTCTCTCTCTCTCTCTCTCTCTCTCTCTCTCTCTCTCTCTCTCTCTTGGGCCTTAGATAGGAACCCTCCCCTCTCTGAGGAATACCCCCTGTTGCCTTAACTTCATGTCCTATTCAGCAGGAAAAAGGCAAGAGAGAGAGATTTCTTCGTCCCCATGTCCCAACAGCAATTGGGGTGCCCTCAAGAGAGGGGGGAATTATGTGAGTTTAGGAGTGAGACCCCCACAAAGGTTGCCAAGGACCTGTGAGAGGATTTGGCTTTGTCTTTCCCATTGGGGAGACCTGCCCACATGAATAATCGCTTGCAGATGATACCCGCAAAGCAAGACATTTGTGCTTCCTTACAGGAATGTGGGGACTCTTGAGGATGCAAGCTGCCTCCCATGTCTTCTAAAGGTCCATCGTGCGGTCATCTTTACAACCGACAGGACTTGAAGCAGCTTCTCCCAAATCTATGCAGCCAGAACGATGCCCTGCCCCCACAGAAGCAGCTGCTGCAGCTAAATGGGACCCTGCCCCCGCAGGCCATCGTCTCCACTCTGCTGAGGACAAGAAACAGCTACCCTCGCCTTTGCCCTGAGACTTGGTGTTGCTGGAGCAGAGTTGGACATTAACAGAGTCTAATAAAAACTCCCTTCAATCAACTGTTAAAATCTTTGTCTGGAGAGGTCCTCCAAAATAGACAAGGACTATGTTTTATGTTATTTCTTGGGGGTGAGAAAGTATTATACTATGTTCTATGTTATTCCTTAGGGGCTAAAAATATTATACTATATGTTATATTATTTCTTAAGGTAGGGGGGACTAAAGAAATATTGTGCTTTTGTATTATACTTTCATTAATCATACAGGAGTCATTAAGGACTCCCTTAAACCAACAATAGGGGCACAGAGAACAGGATAAAGCCTCCTCAATCTTAGTTCATACAGTCTCCATGGCTAGGCTAATTGCATTTAAGTCAATGAGATACAGCTCATGGCATTGAGGGTCCAGAT
>PVHP010015692.1:0-36851 GCA_004024765.1 Zapus hudsonius | reverse complement strand
TCTATGGGGAAGAGACATCCATTTTCCTCTTCGTTACAAGAGCTTTTCAAGGAGGAACAAGTGGTCTGTGATTTTGATTGCTGTGGATAGGACTAGATGAACAAGGACTTCTAAGAGACCATTGAATTTGTTAATTAGTGGGTCTATGGTGAATTGAGCTCTCAAAAACTGTAGTTTCTGAAAACTGGTAAGAGGAAAAATAACAAGAGTAAGTTGGGACAGGAAGGAAAGCAAGTGGAGGTAAAATGACTAATTTGAGAATTTTTGCTAGTGAATAAACAGAAAGAAAGTGAATAGAGTTTGGACAAACACTGCATTGAAAAGACATTTGGAGACATCCATTTTGAGAATATTTAGTACACATAACTAGTGAGCTATTTAAACTTTTAAAATTTCAAAAACAAAACAAAAACATCTAACATAGAAAAATTAATACCAATGGTGGCAGTTTGTGACTAAAGCAAATTATCTTGTGAAATGATAATTGCTTTTTCTTTGTGAATGAATATTTTGGATGTGGGTCTTATTTTTGGAAGTACTTATTTATGTGCTAAAAACTGATTAAACTCTCAGGAATCCCTTGAATTTCTACCATACATCTATCACATTTTTCTTGGACTGGGAGGAGGGACATCTCATGTCTCTGTGAGTGTCTGTAAGGAACCACAGAGGCAGAGAGGATATAAAAGGAAAGAATTCATCCTATGGATGTCTGCTCACTTTACATCCATGCTGGCTCAATAAAATATGCACAACTAGAATTCTCCTGGCAGGTCACGGAAGTTAATGGGAACTGCAACAGGATTTTCCTCATAATATAAAATTGAATTATGCAGTAGACCTCTGCTATCATTTTTATGGTTTCCACCATATTTATATTTCTCTGGACCCTCTTTTACCCTGTGGTCCACTAAGTTAATCTGAAGCAGTTAGTGTGAGGCAACATGAGACAAAGAAAGGCACTGATGGACAGTTACCTTCAGTTTTGGATTCTGCTCAGCTGCTGGTAGGAGACCACTAACATACTGCTTTACCCACAAAACTTCTAAGTCATCTGACCTGTCATAGAGGTGATACCTTCAACTTAGGGTTCTACAGAGCTTACATGAGAACAAGTAGGAATTTTATTCATACTACTTAGTGGTACAAAGGAAACAATCAATTACAATGCATGGTATTGTTTGCTTTCTTATTTTTTTTTCTGTATTTTTCCTACCTTCTATCTGTATTTTGAAAATTCATACACACTTTCCTATGGATCAGAAAAGCACAATTATGGTTGATTACTGAGAAATTATGAGATCATCACTCAGATCACATGAAAATCAAACAAACTATTCTACAAATCTTCACAAAGCAAGCCTGGCCAAGATTAGTAATAACCTGATGAAGAATGGAAAAATAGATCTGTGTGTGTCTGGGCATGTAATATGCCTCATATCTGATTGATTCTTTGTTAGTTAAATTTATAAATATAAAAATTATGGGAGTAGCAGTGAGCAGAATTTAGATGCTTTTGGTTCACATTTGAATGTAAAACATGATCATGTGCTACTAGCATCCTTTTCTATGAGTGTGTATAAAATCTGATTGACTGAGATTGTTTCTAACAAGATAAAAAAGAGTTATATCACCAATGATGACTGAAAGAATCTGTTCTCTGTTCTGTCTCTTATTCCAAATGCATATTTATTGAATAATATGAAAAAACTTTCAAAAGAGGAGCATACATAACTTCATTTAAAATTTACTTTAAAATATTAATGCCCCACTATACTTATGTGCTATACAACCAATTCATAAAATTTGGGAGTATTTGAGATAATATTTTTAGTACAACTCTGACCAACACTCTGATAAATATACAAAGTCTATGTTACTCCTCAAAATTTATATGGAAGAAGTAGGACTTCAGTGCAATGGTAATGAAAATTAACAAAAGGACACAAAATAGGATCTGTCCAAATGTGCTTTGTACCTTTCAGTAATGCAGATATGGGGCAACAATAATTTGCTGGAGAATATCAGTATTTTTATTTCTTGTACAACCAAAATACACATACACATGAATTCTGTGTCTCTGCCTTCAATGTGCATTTTTTCTGTTACATTTGTTAATACTGTGCAATCTCTCTGCAAGCTTCAACTAAAAGAAGGGATCTGGAGGACCTGAAGGAATCCACTAGTGCTTAAAACTCTGACTCTATAACCCTCAGGGAAACTCGCCATCCAAGATGTCTGTGCAGTGTGTTATTACACTGCAATTTGACACTGGTTTGCTGAACAAGAAAAACAAATTATGTAACTGTGCTTTTTAGCAAGTGCATTTCCAGATATAATCTGGATATAATGTTGTCTTTTCCACAGAGATTGAAACATTTGCAATATCCATTTTTAGTAAAATACTGCTGTTGGTCATTGTTTGGTACCCATTACAACCCTGAATGTTATAGGTGTGTTTCTTTTTTCATTGTGGTTTTAGAGATTGAAAATGTTTTTGAAACCTCTATAAATTTAGTTTAACTTTGATTTTCTAACTGGTGTTATATTAAAGTCAAATGTTTTTCTTTCTACAAAAGGTGAATACAAAGATTTATCTTTGAAAACAAATCACGGATGTTGTAGTAAACTTGCTGAGCAGAAAGAACCCACACAAAAGTGGCTTGTGGAGGAATGGGTTTACTAGCCTTACAGACTCAAGGGGAGACTCCATCCTGGCAGGGGAAATGAAGGCATGAGCAGAGGGGTGGGCATGAGCAGAGGGGTGGACATCACCTCTGCCATAGCACTGCAAACATCAGCAGGAAAGTGTGCCAAACACTGGCAAGGGGAAGCTGGCTTATAACCCCCCATAAGACCACCCCCAACAACACAGCTCTAATGAGGTTCTAATTCCTGAACTGCCATCAGCTGGGGATCAATCATTCAGAACACATTCATTTGTTTGTGGGGGACACCTGGATCAAACCATGACAGTCTGCCCCTGGTCCCCACAAACTAATAATCATATATGATGTAAATACAATGTGTGCAGCTCTGTCTCTACCTGCCCTTGGGTTGGTCACAGCGAGGGCCCTAGAGAAGGGGTGAGAATGGGTGGGACAAGATACCAGAGAGAATGGAGCAAGTCAATATTCTGATCAAACTCATTTATTTCCCAGGCAAGAAGCACTTAAGTAACTATTTCACAGGGGCAGTTATTAGGAATTAGCATAACCAGTTTGCTAGGTAGCCTGGCCACAGCAAGGGTCACGTGATCTCTAGGAGGAAGACTGCAGACAGAGAAAGTTTAGGAGAGAGATAGAAACTAGCATTGGTTAGTAGGCTGAAGAACAGAGACCTTCAAAACAAATGTTGATGCAGTTTAAGGCTCAAGTAACAGCTCCCCACACAGCTCAACTCCTAAGGCCCCACAGCTTTCAATTGAGCCATAATACCAAAAAAATAAACCCATACAAAGAACATTCACATTGCAAAGCATGAGGCATGGCAAAAACATTTTGAACCAATGCAAGATTTAAAACAAGCAGGGTACCATCAATCTCTAACTCCAAGTTCAATGATCCTTCATTAGAACAAGTCTCTTGGAGATTCGATTCCACCCCTCCAGCTCATCTACTCACAGTCCAGGAAATCTTCATCCAGTGCTGGCAACTTGCCTTGGCACCCATCCATAGTCCTTGAATTTATTGGGTCTCCATTGCAACCCACTGTTCATCCTCATGGTTCCATCGGGCTTCCATGAAGGCAATCTAGTACACCTGCTTCACATTGCTGATGGCCATTTTTCAAAAACAAAACTGTGTAACAAATCCAATGACCCTCTCTTCTTGCATTTGTTATATTCCACAGAACCAGGTGGGAACAAAGCATTCAGGCCCCTTACTTCAAAGAGTCTGAATTCTTCCTGTTCCAATGCAGACCAGCTGGCCCGATCTCAATGGTTTTAATCTCTCAAACAATTGCAGGTGAACGGGAAGCAGTTTCAGCCTCAAGATCTATCATTTTGTGCCATCTGTCCTTATTTACTCATAGCTTTATGATTTATTTAGTGTGGTGCACAAAGTTTTAAGATATGTTTGATATTTTTATATTCTGAAAATGTAAAGACTAGAAGAGGAAACAGAGTTTTAATCAAAATAATTATAGTGGAGCTTATGAAGTGCCTTAGTAAAAGAATGCACCAAACAAACAGCATTTGAGTAGCCAGAAAATTAAAATTTTATTCCCACACGGAGCTGTTGACCAAAGTGACCCGTGAGATCCCAAAACAAGTCAGGATTCTGTCAAAGCTCTTGAATCCCCAGGCCTGAGGTAAGATCCTGTTGCTGAAGGAACCACATCTCACTCTAGGAGTACTTTTACAGACTCACTACTGTGTCTAGATTTCTGAGATATCTGTGGATCAGATACTTTACCCACTGAGCAATATCTCCCCCACCACCAAAAGAAGTTACATTTTCAAACATTTTCAGATAATACCAAGCCTCAACTGAAGTGGTTTTGCCATAACTAGTACAATTTCACAAGCAGAATTTAATGGGCTGCTATACACAAATGCTACTTGGTACATAGTAAACAATCTAATATCAATTTGTATTCTTCTCCGAGTATATAATCACTTGTAGCTGCTCTTTGAGAAGGTTATATGTAAAAGTGTGAAGACCTATAATGGCAGGCTTAGTAGAAGGAAGTATTATTCCTGGAGTAAGTTACATTCGAGTAATTTTCAAGATTTTCCTCTCCCGACATTCTCTTGCTTAATGAAGGAGTTGGAAACCTGAAATGAGGCAACAGCACAAAAATTAGACCACTAATATTCCTGTCATTTTTACAATCAAAGTGGTAATATTTAATATAATGGTGGTGACAATCTATTGAAATGATTCTCTGTTAATCCATTGATAAATATATTTTATGATGCCTTCATCATAAAATCATGCTCTGTAATAATTACCAAATATTCATTTTATCTAATAATACATAATTCTTCTCCTAATACCCTAGTCTGCTTAGACTCAAATCAAAACCCTCCATCATTCATAAATAAATATTCCAACAAGTGTGAAGTTTGAAATAAACAATAGAGTGCTGACTTCTCCCATGTTTTCATTAAGTGCACTACTTCTATGCTGCTTCCTCCCACCAAAGCTTTGGTTATGTTAAAATGCACATAATAATAAAATGGCTAGCATATAGTGTTTATATATAACCCTATAAAACGATGGGAACCACAGGCATCTTCCTATATAGGCTGAGGCAGTTTATTTAATTGGACATACAATTTAAAAGAGGCAGAAATACTGTAATAGTAGTTTTATATAAATTTCATTGTTTAATAAAAGAAAAAATCAATTCTTTGTGAATATGCTATTATTTCTTAGAAATGCATTTTAAAAAGAATTTGTCACATTTATCCTTATTCAATAGATATTAAGCAACATGGTAGACAATTCTGCTAAAAGTGGTTTAGCAGTTGAATAATCTGTTTCATATAAAGCATTGGCATTGAATTTAACCAGGAGCCTGTGATTATAAAGGACACAGGTGGAAGAGAATAACTCTCTCTTCAAAACACCTTTGTGTTCTAGAAAGGGTTATCTTTGAAGATCCTTCCTTTCCCACAGGAAAGGCTTTCCTGTTTCAGGAGCCCAATAAGTCTCACAGAAGCCGTGCTACAAGATCCCAGACACTCTTTAATGTTTATGCTCTTCATCATTATGACAATTCATCCTATGCAGTAGTCTGCACAAGTTAATTTCCTTAATCACACACTGCTCTGCCTTATATCAATGCTATGTAGTCACTTGGCACTGAGCACTCCAGAATTTTTTGTTTTCAGGGTACTGAGTGTGGTGACATGAGGTTTGAGAACTAACTCCAGTATATATTTATTGTCCATAATGAGTTACATTATTTAGTGGGCATGGTTTGCCCCCTAAATAATGTAACTCATTATGGACAATAAATATATATTTAAAAAAAAGAAGTAATTTCGGCACTGAGGATGTAGCAAAGTTTATACAGGGATTGTCTATCATGTATAAAGTCCTATCTATGAATGTGGTGACATATGCCTGTAATTCCAGCATTATAGATCTGGGGACAGGAGAATGGGAAGTCAAGGATAGTCACCCCATATAGTAAATCATGATGAGCCTGTCTCAAAAAATAGTGATTTCTAAACATTTAAAATTTATTTTGTGACAATAAAATGGTTGCTACTTGCAGTCATAGAAATAATTTTGTAAAATATATGCAAAAGATAATCCTCATTGTGAATTCATATTTTCAAATCTTATTATACAACAAAAGTGTCAATTCCTTATAAAACATTGTGAATTATATTCACTATGATTAAGAGACCTCTCCTCTGTTTCATCCTAATGCAATTTTATTCTTTCTCTTCTGTCACCTGTAGGGATTGTAAAACATTCTGAATATATCTTTGAAAAAGAAGTAAAATGAGATTAAAAAGATGGGCTATTAACTTTCAAAAAATTACTTTTCATATTTTACATTGATTTTAAGCACAACATTTCAAATAGTTTAGTTATTTTCTGAATGATCATGTAGAAACAAAAGTTACATATGAAATAAGGCCATTTTAGCAAAATATCCCATATCCAAGCATTAAAAACATAGCAAGTAAATATACTAATGTACACAGAGGTTTTGCAAAACACAAGTAAGATGTACATTCTGAAAATTAACTGAATAAATTGTTCATGGTCAATTTCACCATAAAATATTATTTGTCAAAGATTTGAAAGGCAATGAATCTGTAGTTAGTGCAATTCACTGAGGGACAAACTTTTGTGAAAATAAATCTTTAGTATGAACTTTGATCATCTTAATGCTATAACTCAATAATGAAAATGGACCAAGAAAAAAATCATCAAAAAGTGAGTAACGGTGCCTAAAAATATGGGTAGTTCTTTTATTCAAACTTATTGAAGTCATAATCATCCTTATGTGTACTATGGTTTAGAAT
Organism: Zapus hudsonius; assembly: GCA_004024765.1. Taxonomy (NCBI): domain Eukaryota; kingdom Metazoa; phylum Chordata; class Mammalia; order Rodentia; family Dipodidae; genus Zapus; species Zapus hudsonius. The sequence continues at coordinate 29,857 of PVHP010015692.1, read as the reverse complement.
TTATAGCAAAAATAATTCAGATAAGTTTTTGCTATGAAGATTAATAAAATGTGATTTTTAAAAATCTTATTTTAAAATTTTGGAAGGTAATCCCTAGTCCTGTAATAATTTTTTTATCTTCCCATTATAAATGCGGATTCCTTTGACTAGAAATCTCATTTGTCCCAGAAATAGCAGGAACAGTTACTAACCCTCAGCCAGGATAACTTGTGCTCATAAACACAGAAAATGTTCCTCATACACCACATTAAGGGGAAGTTATACTAATTAAACTACAATCATGTCATAAAATACATTGAAGCATTTCAACAAAAGGCAGTAAGTGCATATGCATTGAAATATAAAGTGGTATATAAGTAAAGTGGATAAAAAATATATACTCATTATTTATAAGATAAATAAATCTGTATTTGTGTCTGTGTTGATATATCTTGAGAGAGAACACAATTCTTAATTTTGAAAATAAATATTCAAAAAAATTTAACCTTAAAGCCTTTGTTATTTTAAAGTATTTTATATTTATTAAAGAAAGGGGAGAGAGAGAAAGAAGGGGCACGACAGGGCCTCTTGCTACTGCAAATGAACTCTGGGTGAATGTACTTCTTTGTGCATCTGGTTTTATGTTGGTTTTGGAAATAAATCCAGGCTTTGCAAGCAAGCACCTTTAATGGTTGAGCCATCTCCCATCACAACTTTAGAGTTTTGTCTGTCACTTAACCTCTAACTTGTTCTTTGGTAAATATTTTAGTTCAGTATGCTTGTGAGCTATCAAAGACATTAGCTTGATGCCCCCTTTTCCAGAGAATTTTATGTGACTCTAGATGTTCCATAGTGATGGAACACTGATAATGCAGGTACCTCTACCCGTGGCAACTGGGAAATGTGGGGTCTGCTCATCCTAAGGGATCCTGTGCTGGACTCCACATAGTTAGACAGTAGAGTTCACCTGGAGGGGAGCTGCTGTGACAAACAGACATTGTTGATGTACTTGTTCAAGAAGAGGCTCTGACATCTGCTCGTCTTACATAGTATTTTCAATGACATGGAACTATTTGGAAACATAAGCGGATGAATAACATGTTCATGGAAATTCAAAGCCAAGACAAACCAAGAAGCTGAAGCATCAGTAATTGAAGCAATGTGATAAAAACATTCATATATATATATATATATATATATATATATATATATATATATATATATTCCTAAGACATATGGAAAAGAGGATCTTCCTCATTAGGTAACAAGAAAATTCACTTTAAATTCCAATCCTAAAACACTACACATGCCTGACCAAAATTAAGCGGACTGTCAAACATTAAATTATGGGAAACATGATGAATTATGGTACCACTTGTGCTAAAGCTTCTGGTATTCTATATTTTTATAACTATTCTGGAAAACTACTTAGCAGTTCATAGTAAGTTGCATGACGTATCTTCTGAAATCAGCAGTTCTAGTATTTTTAGTGTATGTCAGACAAGTAAAAATGTCTACCAAATGTCATGCAAGATAATTTGTAATAATCTCATCTCGGAAAGGAGTGGACGTCAGTCTCACAGTAGCATAAACCCATTTTAATATCAAATAATAAAGAAATGTGACATGCAGTACAGTGCTCTACTCAGACATGCCCATGTAATATTGCCTGGAATAATTCAGACAAAATAGTGAATATTTTTAAAAAATTCCTAAAGTAGACAGCTATAAATTAGGATATCAGTGTGTGTTTAGATGAGTATCATTGGGATCAGGATAGACAAGTCTTTGGGGCTGTTACAAGGATTCTGAAATCATATTGTTAGAATATTTTTTGGAGATCAAGGAGGGATTATATGTCCATGAAGATGTAGGAGGCCTTTGGACAACTTTGGGTCCTTGTCCAAGTTATCAAAGAATTGAAAGCATGATCTCAAAGAAGGGTAAAATCTGAATCATGAGATTTATTTTAGGGAGAATTGGGATCCAGTGGGAAGATTAGCAGGAAGGCCCAAGTCAAAAGAAGCTAGGGGTCGGGGGAGAAAAAGAAAGTCTCCTTCACATAGCTAGAGGGGAAGAATCCTCTGGAGAAGGGTGTCAAACATGTAGAAAGTAGAGCAGGAGAGCCTAAGCCTCAAAGTCCCTCTCACATAGGGGATCATAGACTGGGAGAATAAGATGCTCTGAGTTTAAAGAGAGATCATGCATATAGCAAAGCAGGAATGTGCCAAGACAAGGAGAAATTCTCCCCTGGGAAGGGGAAAGGGGAGAAATTAAGGAGACCTCCTCACAATGAAAGAGATCGAAGAATTTACTAAAGGACCTAAGGGCCAAGAAGAAGCTAGAGGGCAAGGGTACCAAGAGCCAAGATGCTTACACATGCATGCCAGGCCCATTTATAGGGATGAGTCTTCCAATGAGCAGGAACCTCATCACCCATGCATGTGAGGGAGAGACCTGATGGATTGGTGGACCCTGGACTCAGGAGGAGCCAGCCCACAGGTGTGTTAAGTTGGGGAAGAGAGCAACACTGCTGTGGAGTTGCTGCCGGTGGTCATCTTAAAGGAGACTGGAGAAGTGTTTGAGAATCTATCGTTCTATGGGCCATGCCCAAGCTACTACCTACCAGAAATCAGCTGTCTTCTTCTACCTAACCCTTATCAGTATGATGTTTTATAACTGTGTTAATTACATGGTCGTGTGAATTTGGAGAAAGTATATATAATGATTAGTTTTCTACAATGTTCAATATCTGATATAAAACAGTCTAAAGGGAGTTAAAAATTCTGTCTTCAAAGGTATGATTGTAATATCTTAAGCTGATTAACAAAGTTTAAGAATGTATACAATAAATGTATATAATGGCAAAAGAAAAAACTATGATTAAAATATTCTTTCAGACTTTTGAAGTAGACAATTTCATGTTATTTACTATTATTCTACTATTTCATACTAAGGCAAAAATCTCCAGGGATCTGGTAGTTAACACCTCCCCTACTTAGACAAAATCCAACCAGGTAATTTCTGTCATCACAGTTATAGAAACTGTATTCAATTTTTTTCCTATCTGAATTTATTCTTTAATAGGATCCAGATGACAAAAACATGTATTTTACTACAGTGATGCTTAAAATCATATATCAAAGCTTTAAGTGGTAGTTAATAGTGATAAACTAAATAAATGGTACAACCTTTATATACAAGGCATAATTAAATTTGCATAATTAAAATTGTATAAGTACTAAGTATTTTTGTAGGGTTAAAATGCTTTTTCTCAAATTCCTCCCCAAAATCAGCATTTTACAAGTCCTAGACTTGTTTTTTAATAACCTTCTTATTGCTAGGACAAAGCACTGACCAAAAGCAGCTAATTGGAGGAAAGGGTTTATTTTGGCTTACAGACTTCAGGGGAAGCTACACGATGGCAGGGAAAGGATAGCAAGAGCAGAGGCTGGACATCACCTCCTGGACAACATCATGTGAACAACAGAAGCAGGAGAGCGTACCAAACACTGACAGGGGGAAGTTGGCTATAATACCCAAAGGCCTGTTTCCAACAACACACCTCCTCTAGCAAGGCTTCAGTTCCCAAATTCCTACCAGCTGGGGTCCTAGCATCAAAACACATGAGTTTATATGGACCCTTAATTCAAACCACAAGTTGTTATAAACTCTATTCAGTGTTATCGAAAATGATTTAATGATAATATAATCATTGTGCCAAAGCAAAACTTCATAGCTAATTTATGGTGAATATATTTACAAATAATTTTTCAAAAAACACTATAAACACATAATCATATCAAGTTATACCTGTACTAAGTATCTTTCATATTAGCAATTGTATCACTGAATTCTACTTGACAGATTGTTGTTGTAGGACTGGGTTTATTTTACCTGAACACTTGCCACATAAATCTATGTAATTAATAAGCTCTATAGCCCATGTTTTATTCTAAATATTTTTAGTTTGTATCTACCATCCATGTTTAACTACAATATCATATGACAGATCAGAGAATAAAAACTAAATAGAATGTTATATAATAAAATATTTTTGATCATTTTTTATTGGTATTTTTGAGGCAGGGTCTCACTCTAGCCCAGACTATCCTGGAACTCACTATGTAGTCCAGGCTGGCCTTGAAATCATGGCAACCATCTTAAGGCCTGTCTCCTATCTGCTGCCAGTTTGGGTGTGTAAGCCTTTGAAACTGCTGTGTCTTCTTACAGTTGAGTTTCACTCACCCTTTTGATCCCTAATATGCATAGAGCACCCAATCACTTGCCAAGTTCTACTGCAAAACTACTGATCTAATATTGATAATTATGTTTTCTTATCACAGACCCCCTTCCAAGCTTATATCCGTGACCTAATATTCAAAAAAAAATAAGATTGTGTTTTTTATTCTACAAGAATACTTTTCCTTACAGCCTACATCATCAGGTCTCTATGTTTCCTATGCCCTATTCTCAACAAGTTTATAATGGATAAGGAGTCCCAAGCAGCTGACCTCTGTAACGCTCTTGAAAATGTCTTAAAATTACATGTATTTTTAACATTTATAATCATGTCACTCAATTCTCCTAAATAGATGAAACAGCAGATCCCATTCTGCATGCCAGCTAGTGAGCATGGGGGAAATGCAGTTGCCTTGTTCACTGGGACACCACACACCAGTTTATCAAATCACTAACCTATATAGTACTATGAGTAAGACCTTATTTTTTTTCCATATGCCCACTATTTATTTTATATCTTTGGCCACAGAAGGCACTGGAATTGGAAACTCCTTGTAAACCTCCCAGCAGACTAATAGCTCTTGTAACTGCTTCATTGAAGATAATGTAGCAATTCCTCTTGCTTCTAAACTATCTCCTTTATTGCAATGAGAAATAACTTGTCAATTAGCTAACAAATCTCTCTCTAGCTTATTCTTCTCTTGAAATTGAAGAGGGATTTGTCACTTTTCTCATCACTGTGGCAACAAAATACCTATAACAAGCCTCTGAAAAAAGAAAACATTTGTTTCTGCTTACAGTTCAAGGGGGTGCAGATGGCGTGTCTGGACAAGCAGGAGGGCAGTTGGTCACACTGTATCACAGTTGGGAGGCAGAGAGCAATAAATGCTGGTGCTCAGCTTGTTTTTCCTCTGTGTGCAGGCAGAGGCCTCAGCCCATGGAGTGGTGCTTTTCACATTTCAGATGTCTCTTCTCATCTCAATGAAGCCAATGTGGATCATTCCTCTCAAATGTGCCCACACACTTGTGTTTTAGGTGATTCTACTTCCAGACAAGCTGATCATAAATATTAACCATCACTTTTCTTTAATAAATAATGTGGTCAGTCTGGGTTAGAATGAAACCCTACATTGAAAAACCAAAAAAATAAATAAAAATCTGTGAAAGAAAACTGAAAGAAAACAAAAAAAAAACAAAGACAAAAAGAAACAAAAAAAATAAAATTAGTAAAAAATTGAACATACATACCTGTACAGCAATGTGGAATTGCAAAGTACCCACAGACATAAGCATATATACATATGTTATTATATATACAGCCCTTTTAAAACAGATGAAAGTGAAAAATATAAGTTAACATATAGTTAAATTTTAGCATTTCAAAGTTATGTAGTATAATGAAATGGAATGAATTTACTGTTTAGCAACAGTAGGATTTGAAAAGTCAAAGAAGTCAATGTGGAAAAAACAGAACTGCTAAAGTGACCACAATGTGGACTGGCAAATCCACTTTGTTGTTATCTAAAGAATGTTAGACCCGTCAAGGATCAATGATGATCAGAAGCTCACTCTACTCTGTTATTGAGACAGCTCCACATCTCCCCTATCCAACATAGCTGATCACCTATATCAATATTAGCTATTTACTTAAAATTCTGAGATTCTAAAATTTTATTATAAGCTTTCCATAATAGTAATTTGTGCCTTACAATAGATTTTTTGTTATAGTGTTATTATATCTGCAGCATATCTAGTGACACATTCCAATATTAATAATGTTTTATGAGATTAGAAATACTGAATGCATTGTGGTGTTTTACTACTTGTAAAGAATGGATTCTAAAATACATCACAAATATCCTACTGTTAATTTTACCTCTCTCAGGTTGATGAAAAAAACAATATATTATCTAATGTTAGAATGTGTATAGACAAACAGGCATTCTCATTCCTTGATGCTTGGAACACAAATAAAAATATAAATAGCACTCTGGAAAATATGTCAGTATTTCATTATAAATACATTATAAACAAAAATAAATAAGCAAAAAAAGTGCATATACTCTTGTCTCAGATCTCATTGCAAGGCACTGATCCAAGAAAATTTATTTATATTAGCACATATGGAAATACATGGCTGTTGTTTAAATGTTTTTATAACCCTACAATCAGAAAGGTCTTTCCATGAGTTAATGATTGAACAAATGGTGAAACATCAATATTTACTATTTGTTCATGCAACAATTTGGATTGAATTTAATAGCATTATATGAATCTCATTTATTCCATAGTGTTGGAATGACAGTAATCTAGGGATGGGGTTGGGAGAATGAAAAGGAGAAAGATGTAAGTAAAAGAGGTAGCTAGAGGGACCTGTAATATACTGGAATTTACACAGATCTTGAAATGGGACAAAACTAACCCCTTCACATGCAAATGCAATCCAAGTGGTGGCAACTCAATAAGGTGCATGGATTGTTATGACATTGATATTTACAGTCTCAAAGGTAAATAGAGCCTGACTCTAGATTAAAGGGATCAAGATAGATTATAATACATACTATTGTGTTCTGTAAGAGCCTAGAATGAACTGAACTTCATTTGGGGGGGGTTACAAAAGTGGCTGGGTGTTCTAATGGGGAAATAGGATGAATTATGTAAGTTAGTGATTGATTTCATAGTCAAGGAAATGAAAAAATTACCAAAAATGAGGAGCAGTTGTGGATTTGTGTCCACCCCAAGAGGATTTGCGATAACTTCTTTCAGTTGGTCTATGGCCTTCCTCCCGGGAGACAGGGCCCCACCTGCAGGGTACCGGGGAGATAAACTGCAAATTCCTTTGGAACCTTTGATTTTTCCCAAGGCTGGCACTTTAAGGGAGGCTTGTGACCTCTTAATATCAGCACTGCTCCTGTTCTCTTTCAGCTCTGAAGCAAGGGAGACATTGCCTCCTGGGAACTCAGGGAAGTGTTTGGATGCATTTGTGACTGATGCATGTTCATTAGGCCTATGGCTGGCATTGGAGGTAGAGACCATGCACACCACAAGCATTCTAAGAACTACAGACAGCTCCCAAGCAAAGAACTTTCTGACCCAAAATAAAAGTTCTGCCATAGTTGAGGACCTTTCTCTACAGCCACTTGTATTGATTTAATAACTTATGTTGAAGATTTCCAATTTTTAAGGGCAACTTCAGTAGATTTGACATAAATTAGAAGATCAGTTGTCACAGCTCATTTGATCTGCTCTTGCTGTCAGTGGAACTCAGATTTGGTTTGGTAATAACAACTTGCCCAAGGACAATAAGCATATCTTGGGTATCAGTAAACTGATTTCTAAACAAGAGCTCAGATTTCTCAATTCTTAGGTGTGATGGTTAAGTTTTGATGTTGACTTGACCTTTCAAGTAATCTTGGGTGGGTTTCTGAGGATGTTTATAGGAAGGCAGCCTCTCAGTAGCGGGCAGGATGGAAAGAAGCTCAAAGGAGCTAGAAGTATAAACATCCTTTCCTGTGTGGGCAGTGCAGGAAGGAAATTCCAGAGACTCAGGAAGCCAGTAAGTCTAGGGAAGGGTTGCAAGACCCCATCCTAAACCTACATAAAGGGGAAGAAATTCACTCCGTGGTGCACCCCCCTCCTGACTGTTCCCTGTTCTGTGTGTGTGGTGTAAGTGATGAGTTTCTCTCTGCAAGGACCTGTGAAAGAGGGCCAGCCTCCTCTGCTATTATGGAACTTCCCCTCAATCTGTAGTTTTAATAAATCCTTTCCTCCTCCAAATTGTGCCTGGTTTGGAGATTCATCCCAGTATGTGTGGCTGACTATGACATTAGGCTATATATCACGGTTTAAAAGAATGAAATATTTAAGCTAGAAAGCTAGACATGGTGGTGCCCAGCACTTGGTAGGTTGAGGTAAAGGATCATGATGATTTTGAGGCCACCCTGAGACTACATAGTCAATTCTAGGTCAAGATGGGCTAGATTGAAACACTACCTTGAAATGAAAAGGAAATATTAAAGAATTCAGGTCATTACAAACTAGAATTGATATTTCATTACAAGAAGATAAATGTATTCTGAAATCCTTGAATCCAATGATGATCGGCAATTTAATGATTTTATTTCACCATACAAGGAAATGGAATTTAACTTTGAAGAGAGCTGAGCGTGTCACTTTGATAAGATTAACCATTGTCAAGGAAGCTATTTTAAAAGAATTGTGATGAAATGAGGAATTCTACATGATACTTTTAAACTGATATTTAATTACTCGTGTTTTGTCTCTTTATTTTTTTATTCCATTGTAAATTCTAGGTAATTAAAAGTAATATCTCATTAATTACATCTAGGTACATTCAGCACAGTTCTTCTCTTTTTCTCCAAGTTAATATTGTACCCAGCAAATCATCGTTTTAACATGATAATTTTGTCCTGTTTAAAATTTATATATTAAAACATTTATGATTTGGGATGTTAAAAATTATGTCATAAGATATAATGCATAATTTATATTTTTCTTCTTATTTTTAATTTATGATATGGTGATTGCAATTATAAGAAGTGAGGTATCTCATACGAATTATAAATTTATCTTTTTTCTGGCTTAATAACTGCATATTTCAGGTAAATTGCTTCTGAGAAATTATATCAAATCTGAGTCTTACTGAAGTAAGGCTAGTATTCAGGGTAAAGCAACCAACAGCAGGAAAGTGGGAGAGGAAAGTAAAACTGCATTATCTTTAGCTCAGCCTTGCCAGGAATCATGCTGAAATCAGACTTGACCTGATGCCATTCAAACAGGAGACCCAAAGATAATGGAAACTCCAGTCAGCTGTGAAAAATTCCTGAATAAAGCTTACAATTCATACAATTTTCTCTACTGCATTATTTTTCCCTTTTTGAGGCACAATGGCACAGTCTGTCCCAGCCTTTCCCAGGGAAGAGCTACAGGCACTGTGTGCACAAGGGCTGTGTGTTGGCTTGACTCCATGTCCGCACTCTGTCAAAATAAGGAATGATAGATAAAGCTGAGCATTGTGCCAACTGCAGCATATAAACTACCTGGAGTTCACCCAGCGCTGTACAGAGGACACCTTCATGCAGCCAGCCCACAGAATTACTATGAAGTCATGGTATTCACTGATGCCAGAAGGGGCTCGTCTTAATGGAGTTCTTAACTATGATATTCGCCAGCTCTTTCCAATTGTACATATCCTATTTATCCTCTGCATGGGAAACAATGAGGTGATCTGTGTTGTGAGTAGTTTATTTAAACGTTTGTGTGTTTATTGTAACAGTGAAAACTGTTAGACTCAAGACTGGGACGGCAAGAGCAGAAACCACTCACACACAGGGAATGCAGCTTTAATCCTGGTTTTCTAGAAACTCATTTGAGAAATTTCCTTGTTACTTGAGGGCATTCTATTTAAAAACTGTAAAGAGAAACAACTTTCAGAAGGTCAAAATTCTTTTAAATATTGCTTTATTATCCATAATTAAATACACTGAATGAGCAAATAATGTGTTCATGTCCCCAATTGTCCGATTTTCCTCTTCCCTGTCCCCAATCAGCTGAGTATTCCCCTCTGTGGGCAAACTTGATCAGTCCATGGGATCCAGGCTATGGATAGCCTAGGAATCAACCCGGTTCCACCCCCTTTGTAAGGGTTGTATGCTGGAGCAACTGATAAGAACCCAGACATTGCAGGAAGCGAGAGGGGGCTTAATGACAGATTTCAGATGTCTTCTATAACAACCACAGTTGTTTCTTGGGTGTGAATTTCCTCACAGTAATAAAGTAGTGAAGATATAATTCCTTAGCACCCAAGTTACCTATGTTGATGGACAATCTATTGTGGCAGGTGCATGTGTATATAGTATGTGTACTATGGTGAGTGTACACAGTGTGTGCACATGAGTACTGATGTGGGTGCTCCATAGTCATGCATGAGAAAGGCAGCTATCCTTATTGGAAAGTGCTTTCTTTCTTTTTAGTCTTTCTTTTGTTTGTTTCTGTCTTTCTATCTTTCTGAAAGAGAGAGAGAGAGAGAGAGAGAGAGAGAGAGAGAGAGAGAGAGAGAGAGAGAGAGAATAGGCACACCAGGGCCAGCTAACTCCAGATGTGAAGATCACTTTTTGCACCAGGCTTTGCAAGCAAGCACCTTTAATCACTGATCCATCTCTTCAGTCCCAGGAATCATAATCTTAACAAAGTTGAGCTTCTTGTCTGAAAGTGTCCCTCATAACCACTAGTCATTGAAGTGGAGAAAAATTGAATTTAGTGTTGCTATTGGCAACTATTGATTTCTACAACCTTTGCCTAAAATGAGCTAAGGTTCTGAGATTTTTTTTTGAACTTAGACATATCATCCAGAAGTATTTCCCCCTTCCTATATTTTAAAAAGAAAACTCAAGGGCTGGAGTGATGGCTCAATGGATAAGGCACTTGCCTCCAGTGCCTAAGTCCCTGGGTTCAATTTCCCAGTACCCATATAAGCCAGACCCACAAGGTGGTGGCCCTTGTGTTCTCTCTCTCTCTCTCTCTCTCTCTCTCTCTCTCTCTCTCTCTCTCTCTCTCTCTCTGTATCTGTCTGCTTGAAAAATAAATAAATAAAATATTTTAAAAAAGAAAGAAAACTCAAAAGAAACCACATTTTTTAATATTAAAGAAACCACATTTTTGAGCATGAAAATTCAGCTGTATATCTAAAATGCATGCCTTGTAACTGACTAGCCACAGTGTGTGCTGCTAATGCCTTCCACATCCACATACTTGAAGATAGGAATGCAGTGAATGTATCAGTCAACGCACTTGGGAATCAAGCAGTCCTCAAAGCCCCTCCTTATTGAACAGTATAGGAGATACTGTCCATTTCAGCCTTATTTAGTAAAATCAATCTCTTTTCCTCTACATATCGAATCAAAGCTGATAACTTCTTGTTTGCATATAAGTTCTAACACTTCCCATATTGATGATCCTTAAGAAAAATTGGTTTTAAAACATTACAATTTTTGTCAGATAAGGCATATTAATATTTTCATTGTTTCATAGGAAAAAACAATAGCATCTTTAATAAAATCTGTGTTCATTTATTCATGGGTATGACCTAACTGTTGTATTATTAACTGCAGGAAGATGATTTTTTTAGCTGAGTGAGTTTGATGCCAAGCTTTGAGCTTGATGCCTCTGGCTAGATTTGTGTACCACACAATTTCATTCACTAAATGAAATGATTCAGTTCTAAAACTACCTCCAAATGTTCACTTCCTGAGGAAGAGAAAATGAGGTTCTTTGCCTAGATACTTTGGTGTCACAACCCCTGACTAGATCTTTTATCTAAATTTCCTTACCCTGTAGAGCTACACCTTCTTGATCTGTGTCGCATGTCTGCTGCCGCAAATTTATATTCAAACTGTCGATATCATTTTAATCAGCATATCTTTAAAATTTTTATGTTGAAAAAATCTGCAACAAGAAGGATCTATAAGAGCTTTTTTTTGTAATAAATGCATGTTTATTTTTGGACCATATTTGAGTCTCAATAAGTCCCTGGTATTTTCTACTATGGTATCATTTCGGTAGTGGCCTTGAAACACAGTGACACGTGCATGCCTAAATTCCAGAGGTCATTTTTTTTTCTAGATCCTCCAATAGGAATTTTTATAGCATGTTTTACAAGTTATGTCACTGCTATTGCAGAGAGTTGTTCCAACTAAAACATCTGGTTCATTATTCATTATTAGAACTTTGCATAAAGCAAAGTCCTGTTAAAGTCAGCAATCACATAAGCAAGACAAAAATTCTACCATATAAAACTTAAATTCTACAGATTCTCAGTACTTAATGAGTGAGTTGAACGTGGTCAGGTTAGTTTCTTATTGAAAGCAATTTAATTGAAGCAGTATAATCATGAAAAGACAGGCAGAAACAAAGATGCAATCTTCCAAACTATCTACATTTGCAGGTGCAGGAAATTCAGAAAAGGGCATTTCAGGAAATGCACATTACAATGAACATCACTACCACTTAATTTTTGTTTGATAAACATGTATTTGTAAGTAATGTTTTATTTGTAACATTTTAATTAATCCTTCAGACAGTTAAGGTGACTTTAGAACAATCATTGTTGTTAAAATGGATTTCATAGTAAGAAGAAGATTCAGAAGAGATGATTGATCTTAGGCCATTTCATGAAAAAGATGTGGACTGTGAATTGGCTGGTTCCATTGACTAATCCTATCCTATACCCAAGAAACACAAAGGTAGGCTCTGCTAGTTCTTTTCTTGAGGCAAGTGTACTTACTAAACTTTAGTTCCAACAAAGGTCCTTGGATAGCATTCCAAGATATGAGATTCCTTTTTTCACTCATTAAATTAATTGCTTTATTTCTTTAAGACTTCCATCTTAGGATCTCACTTAGCTCAACTATGGTGAAATAACTTTAAGCCTGATACCTCAAAAATAAAAATATTTTTTCAGAAGCTTTTTCACAGTCACCTAAAAATATTAAATGGTAGAATGAGAAATTTGTTTTTAAAAAGCTGAAAATATTTGTAATTCCAACACCAAGAGGGAATTATTTTTATTATATTTATTTATTTGTTTATTTATTTTCAATGAAAGAGAAAGAGAGAGAGACAGACAGAGAGTCAGAAAGACAAACTATAGGACAGGCAGGGCCTCTAGCTTCTGCAATCAACCTCCAGATGCATGTGCCACTTTGTGCATCTGGCTTTTCATGGGTACTGGAAAATCAATCCCAGGTCATTAGCCTCTGCAGGAAAATGCCTTGAATCCTGAGCAATCTCTCCATCCCATAGAGGGAAGTTGCTCATAATTTTTCTATAACCTCTTGCACCTAACATTTTGAATTGTCCAAGATACGACTCACACTTGTGTAATGTCCACTATGTTGAAGCACACTCTTTAAATTATTTATGACAGAATTTTCAATGTCCCATGATGTTTGATTCTAGTGTGCCTTCTTTATTTTAGTAAAATGAGTAGTATATTTTAATAATTATTTCTTATCATTTCCTGATGCCTAGTTAATTAGTCCTTCATTAGGTAGTGATAAAGAACTGTGAGTTAAGAGACTACATGTATACTTTCATTTTGGTGGGAATAATTTTCATAATTGTGCTAAAAATAGATATAGTTGAGTGTGAATGGACAGGCTTACTCCTATTTTTGACTTAGGTAAAGAAATATTCATTGATACATGTGTTTTATTTCTTTTTCATATTAGTTTTTCACTTATATAAATTGCTTGTCCTGTCTGATATAGTTGATATATGGAAGTGAGTCATAAAATTTAAATAGCTGAAAGTGGAAGGCTAAGTAAAAATGTGAAATAAAACACTTAGAAGATTTGTAAAAATTCTAGTTATAAAGCAGTTTCTACATGAGTATAATAGTTTGTAAAAATGCTGCAAAATGCTATTTTTAATGACAAATCAATATTGTTTCCCATGTTTGTTTGTGTGCATGGTGTGTGCAGGCACATGTGCATATTAATAAGAGTATGAGTGTACAAGTGAGTGTTGTGTTTGTGCATGGGTGGGTGTAGGTCAATGGTTTCAAATAATATTTTTAATTTATTTACAAGCATACAGAGAGAGAGAGAATTAATGGGCACAAAAGGGCCTCTTGCAGCTGCCTAGGAACTCCAGACACATGTGCCACATTGTGCATCTGGCTTTACATGAGTACTGGGGAATAGAACCCTGGCTGTCTGGCTTTAACCACTGAGCAATGTCTGTAGCCCTAGGTCAATGCTTTTAATATGATTTTTTTATTGTCCATAATGAATTACATTATTTAATGGGCAAACAATGAGTTGTTATCCCCAGTTCCCCAATACCCCTCTTCCGCATCCATCCCCAATTGGCTGGATATCCTCCTCCATGGGCCATCTGGATCAGTCCTTGGGGCAGGGGACCATGGATAGTCTAGTAGTTAGCTAGGTTCTCCTGGCCCTAGTATGTTGTTACTGAGGGATGTCATGTCTCTGGATATTCTCCCTCACCATGGCTCTCACAATCTTTCTGCCCCCTCTTCTGCTCAGTTCCCTGAGTCGTGGTGTGTATTAGGGCTGCCTTAGTGTTGAGAATTTAGGGGTCTTTTTGGCGAAAATCATTGATTTCTATCACACTGGTTTATCCTGTGTTAATTGAATGCCTATGGCTGCAGGTCCCTTGTCACGGTATGACTGTGGTGGCTCATCTCTTGCCAGGATCTCACTATTGGCCTGCGGTCAGTTAGTACAGTAAGACGAGCCACAGCTCTCTCCCTGCATTCTGAAAGATACAAACACAATCTCCATTGGAGTTTGAGATCAGTATAGGTTAACAGAAATACACAATTCTGGATTACCTAGATTCTATTATTAGTAGCCTCCCTGTCAATTGCTCCCATAGTGCATCTTTTCTTGGGAGCCCAAGAGTATGGGGTCCGGTGCATATCATCCTGAATCCCCAGTTCCAGTCAAGGGCTCCCCCTCACTAAGTGGAATATTTGGCCGAATTTAAGAGCTGTTGATTGTCTTCCCCAGGCCCAGCCTCCTGCATTGCACAAGTGCTCCTTTCTTGGTTCCATGTTCTTTCCCAGTAGGAGGTGTGGTCAGCCTATTCATGGCAGCAGACTGTTTCATGCCAGTGGTCTCTCTTTGCTCCAGCTGTTGTTGACCAGCTTCCTCTGGTAGCTTATGCAGTGCTTTCCAGCACTACACTAACTACTATCTGGGGGCTGGAAGGGTCTCTCCATGCTGATTGATGGCATTCTGTGGCTTCTTCAGCAACAGTGTTTTGCCTCAGGCCTGGGGAGGGTATTCAAGAGCTTTGACAGAATTCTGTCTTGTTTTTGGAACATCATGGGTCACTTTGGTCAACAGCTCAGTGAGAGAAGGAACCGGTGACTGGGACCAGGGGTTGTCAGACTGATCAATTATTCACAGGCTTAGACTCTCTCCCTACTACACATGGCCCCTTTTGCCAGAGGACACCCACTATTTGCTCAGTAGGTTACAGTATGCTCTTGAGGATTTTATGATTTTGATCCCAATTTGGTTTAGCCTCATGCTTAAGCCATTCTCCTCCCCCATCCCTTAAACCTCATTCATAACCTCTTGCTTCTAATTTTAAAGTGTTAATATGTGACAGTCACTCAGTGATAGGATGTCTGAAGCTGGAGGTGTACAAGTCAGCCAATGAGCCTTGGACAGCTCTCATGTTGGATTGCAAGTACCTGCTTCTACCCCAGCTTTTTATACATGGTTCTTGGAGATCAGAACTCAGGTATTCATGTGATAACAGTTGACATCCACCATTACCTTTTATGTCACTATCAAAATTTGATTATTAAATGAAGGAATACATATAGGATTATTTAACGGTACTATCATTACATACCTACTTACTTATAATTGTGGAAAAAATAGGTTTTAGTTATAAACTAGTATTCACAGCATCTTAGTTTTCTAAGGTATTTAATCAAAATTACCGATGCTAGTTTAACAATAGGAAGATAAGAAATATAATAAAAAATATTCTCAAAGAAAAAGTTGCTTGCTCAAAAATCCATTTAGCAAAAACATTAACCTGTATGATCAATAGATTGTAGAAGGTTTTAGAAGATACTTTTACTATTGTTTATATATGTGTTATTGAGATAAATTATTTCACCAAGACAAACATAATTCAAAATAACCATATATTACATAATACAGCTGTGTTATTTAGTGAACAGTATACTAATCTATTGTTCATATAAAAGCATCCATTGCAAATACATAGTTCTTTACATCCCTACCAGTAGTTTCCAGGGGTTGCCTTTTAAGGATGACTTTTCCAGATAATGTTTCCATATTCCCATGGTGTAATAGCCACTTTCCTTGAGGTTAGGTGTTCCCTCACAGAGCTACTGATTTTCATTGTTATGTTGATTAGTGATATTCCTTATTGATTTTTAAATTCACTGGTGGTCCTTTAGAAGAAGATTTTGGGGGAAATCTGTATTATTAATTATTTTATTTATTGTTTGTAGTTGTTTGATTTTGTTGTCTCCCATTAACTCATGCACTCTGAATGCTTGGTCCCCAGCTGGTGGCAGCCTGGGAGTTGGATCCCCCTGGAGAAGTTACGCTGCTCCAGCCAGGCTTATGAGTGGTGTAACCAGTTCCCCTTTAGCAGAACGTGTCTCACTCTCCTACTGTGACAGAGGCGAAGTGCTGCCTCTGCTCATGCCATGCTTCTCTCTGGCATCACGAAGATTCCCCTTGAGTCTATAAGCCAAAGTAAAAGCTTCCCTCTCATCAGCTGCTTTTGGTCAAATAGCTTCGTGCCAACAATGAGAAGGTGACTGTCTCAGTTAACTATTGCTTTTAATAGGTTTTCAATACAGCCATGAACCATGGTATCTTAGAAAATTTGAAAGTAAGCATGATCTCAGTGCACACTTTCTATAAAATTTTAGTTTTGAACTTGTATTGATAATAGTAATAGACTCTATTAGACATAAAGGAAAGAAGTGCAATACAGTAGACATCTTATTAAATTATTTAGTATTTTCGATGGTCCATAAAAATTTACAAATGTGAATTTCTTAGGTTTCTATATCTAAAACTTTTTGTTTAGTATGTTCAATTGCTTCAACAAATGATTTTTGTATCTTTTAGCAAAAAATTAAAAGAATAATTTGCTTTATAAATCAAAGATTCTTATCATTCAATTCAAAGGAATCATTTTGTACAAAATAAAATTCAATGAATCATTTTGTTGTTGATTGAAAAATATCTTTTGACTTAAGAGCTACTGAACTGTTTAGTTCATAAACAAGGAAGTGTCTATTTAGTTTAAATATTTAAAACCTAACTTTTATATTAATCATAAAGTAAACACAGAGGTACAGTTTCATTACACGCTTGAAAACATTACTGAGCGTTTAGCTCCAGAAAATTTAAACTTAAATTGTATATTTTAACCATGCAATTCAAACAAATGGTCCTCCTAAATTTAATACAAACAAAATTTTTATATATTCAAAATCTGCATTAAGCAAAAAAATCTTCCTCCTTTTGATTCCATCGTTATTGAACTGTAAGGTACAAATAACAAACTCATTATAACACATCAGTTTGTTCTGAAGAACTATTAAAATTTAGTGGAGCATAGGACGTCAGTAGGTGAAAAATATATAGCATAATATAATATGGAATATTTTAGCTATGAAGAGAACATAAAGGATAGTTTAACACTATTTTGTTCAATTTACTGTTATTTCAAAAAACTTTGTTGTATAATTTCAAACTCCATAAATTTCCATCAATTATTCGGCATAGATTCACCCCAGATGTCCTGATATAACCCTGGAAGTAAGAATTTCCTGTCAACACATGTTAATATAGAAACCTGGCTTATTTTATTTCTATTTTGTTTGAGCTTTTTGCAGTTAAATAAAAGATTTATCTCTAAGTAACTTTGCCTGAGGGTGAAAACTTTGACAGGATGAAATGGTTACTTTTTAGTGTAAAAATGTGTCGCTCTGATTAAAAATGTTTCCTCTCTCCCATACTGTACTATAAGCTAACAGAATGGGAAATTATTAAACTTCCACTGTCTTCCAGATCCTGGATGGGGCATTTTTGTAAATATCATCTCCATTTTTATTAATTAAAAATGATAATTTGTTCTAATGTTATGTTTATTTCTATTTCCTATGCTCAGTATAAAAGACCTTTTGAGAAACCTTGAAGTATCAAATATTAATGTGGAATCTCAATTCTGCTCAAGAAAATTCAGTATATTTTTGAAAGCATTCATAGAGTCTAGCAAAATCTAAGCATTACAGAATATAAATGATTACTAATAAATGTAGAACTCCTTAAATACATTTTAATGTACTCAAATTAATAAATGTTGAAGGAAATAGAAAAATGATGAGGACATATAGTCCCCAAATGCATTAGTACATCTGTAGTCACGAAAACAAGGTACAACATTGCTGTAACTCTGCAATCATTTTGTACGACAGAAGTCATTTTAATCTGCTTGGTATCTACTATTTAGCTGATCTGTTTGCATAACTGATACTAGCCTGGGGTATGTTGATTAATTTAAGTAGAAATATAAATGCATGAAATAAATGGTCCTGCCTTGAAAGAACTTTGCCATTTTAGTTGTATAAGATCATGAGAGGCATCGTCCAGGCCTGGCCTTGCTTCACTATAAAGGATTTCATTTCTAGAATGACCCTCATAAAATTTGGATATATGGATCACATTTTAGCATAAATCAAAAGCATTTTTTAAATGAGACTGTTTCAAAACAGGGCCATGGGCTGGAGAGTTGGCTCAGTGGTTAAGGCACTTGCCTCCAGTGCCTAAGGCCCCTGGTTCAATTCCCCAGGACCCACATTAAGCCAGACCCAAAAGTTGGTGGCCCTGGAGCATTCTCTCTCTCTCTCTCTCTCTCTCTCTCTATATATATATATATATATATATATATATATATATATATATATATATATATCCCTATATATATATATATATATATATATATATATATCTGCTTGAAAATGAATAAGTAAAATATTTTTTAAAAACAGAGCCATAATGTACATGATAGCAGAGCTTAATCAGTTTCTCTCTGATATTCCCCAATATACCCATGGCAAACACATTGAAAAGCTAACTCTCATAAAATGCTACAAAGAGTTACATTACTAATCAATATGCTATTGCCAGAAATATCTGAGAGTTGTCTGTGTCACAGGCAGAAGTGACTGGATCTATTCTCTGGTATGAGCTGACGGAATTGTGTCATTTGCAACATTTCTCCGACAAGGACCAGAAAAGATGCTCAGCTTCTATGTCAATCTGGAAACAAGACTGGAAATCATCTGAAGCTGTAATCTACCCATTTTTGCCTTGGTCACTTCTCTCTTAACAGGTCAACCTAGATAATGTGGCATTGTGTTAGAAGTCTAATTCTAGAAAGCATAATGGTGTCCATTACCCAGCAGTGATATGTACAGTAGCCCATGAGCTGGTCCTTTGAGATCCTGCATTTATTTCTTCATAGAAAAAGCCAACACTGCAACAGAATAGCACACAGTAAAATACATACTTACAGTGGCCAACAAACAAATAATTAACTGCATTTTACAGACCCAATAAAATATTTTAATTTGGAGAAGAACAAATTGAGTGCTTGCGTATTCACTTTTTTAATGTTTGTGTGTGTGTGTGTGTGTGTGTGTGTGTGTGTGTGTGTGTGTAGTATGTATGGTGGGGTGTGTGAGTGGTATGTGTGTGTGTGTGTGTGTGTTTGCTTGTGTGTATAGTATGTATGTTGGGATGTGTGATGTGGTGTGTGTGTGGTGTTTGAAATTGTGTGTGTATATGCCTGACGTATGCATGCACATTCAGAAACTGGAGGAAAATGTCAGGTATACTTTCCTATCACTCATCTGAATGTTTCCTTGAGATGGTATTTTCAGTCAGGCTGGCTGATGAGGTAACCCCAGAAATTTTCCTCTATCAGCTGCCCAGCTTTTTAGATTGAGGGGAATTGAATTTAAGGAAAATCAGGACTTCTCATGTGTGCATGCTTGCATGACAAGCAATTTTACCTGCTGAGTCATCCTCCTGTATTTTCCTATGAGAAATTGGAGGAAAGAATGTTGTGTCCGGGTTTGGACATCTATTTCCAGGTGATTACAATATTGAGCCTTTTCTCCTAGGCTAGTTGACATTACATTGAGCCTCCTTTCTTCTCTTGAATTATTAGTCTTTGTATATTCTGCATATCAAACTCTTGTCAAATACATAGTTGACAAATATTCTTCCCATTCTCTTAATTTGTAGCTTCACTCTGGTGATGTTTTAGTACTATACTAAAATGTTTTAGCTTATATAATTCCCTTTGATGTGTGTCTGTCTTTCTGCCCCATTGGTTTTTGCTTATATTTCTTGGCCAATGTCATTTTGTTTTGAGTGCTATAACTTTTTTTGTATATTTTGAGAAAAGTAATATAATACCTCCTGTTTTATAACTTTTGTTCCCAATTTCTTTGGCTAATTGGTTCCTGTTTGCTTGTTTGTTTGTTTTGTTATAGTTCCTAAATAATTTTCAATCTGGTTTATCTAGTTCTGGTATACTGTGGCTGGCAGATATTTTGATAAATTTAGCAGTAAATCTTAGGATAATTTGAGGTAAGATATTAGTGTGCTTTATATCACTCTACCAAAATACCTGAAACAATCAACTTTTACAAAAGGAAAATTCACTTTGGTTCATGATTTCTTAGGTTTAATTCACAATCTCTGAGGTGAATTTTCTTGGGCCTGTGACATCAAAACACATCATGGGGGCTGGAGAGATGGCTCAGCGGTTAAGGCACTTGCCTCCAGTGCCTAAAGCCCTGGGTTCAATTCCCCAGGACCCACATAAGCCAGACCCACAAGGTGGTGTCTCTGGTGCTCTCTCTCTCTCTCTCTCTCTCTCTCTCTCTCTCTCTCTCTCTCTTCCTCTCTCTCTCTTGAAAATGAATAAATAAAATATTTTTTAAAAACACATCATGGTAGAAACGTGTGGTATAACAGACTGCTTATTCATAGCTGTCAGGAAAGGAAGAAAGAGAGAGGAAAGGGAGTAGGTCATGCTGTATCCTTCAAAGCATGAGTGTAATGAACTAACTTACTTCCACTAGGCCCAGTCCTTTAGTGTTTCCGTGACCCAGTAATTCCCAGGCTAGAGACCAAGTCTTTATTCCATCCATGTGTCTTTAAAAGATAGTCCAGATCCAACTGTATGCAAATGTATGAATATTTTAACAGTATTAATCCTTAAACTGCATGAACACAAGCTATCTGCCCTCTTAAATGCTTTTGAGATTTTCCATTAGTGTTCTATAATTTTCTGTGTAGAGATCTTTTTAACTTATCAAGTTCATTGCTAGGTATTCTTCTGTTTAGGTTATTAATGGAATTGTGTTCCATATTTCATTTTCAGATAACTTGGTGTTGGCAAATGTGATGGTAAAGTTTTGTTGTCAATTTGACCTTTATAGTAATCTTAGGTGGGTCTCTGAGGATATTCACAAGAAGACAGACACTCAGTAGGGCCAGGATGTAAGGAAGCTCAGGGAAGCTAGAAATGAACATCCCTTCCTGGGAGGGCAGTGTAGGAAGGAAATTCCAGAGACTCAGGAAGCCAACTAGTCTGAGAAAGGATGGCAAGATCCCACCCTAAAGCTGTCTAAAGAGGACGGACATTTCTCTCCCTTTGCCCCCCCACCTGTTTGCTGTTTGCTGTGTGTGGTGTTGGTGATGGCTTCTCTCTCTCTCTCTCTCTCTCTCTCTCTCTCTCTCTCTCTCTCTCTCTCTCTCTCTCTCTCTCTCTCTCTCTCTCTCTGCTTGGACCTTGAAAGGGGCTAGCCTCTTTCACTCTTATGGATCTGTAGCTCCAATAATCTTTTCCTCCCATAACTGTGCCTTGCTTGGAGATTCATCCCAGCAGTATGTGACTGACTAGGACAGCAAATAAAGCTGAGCTGCTTACTCTCATGTTATGACTTAGTAGCATACATCATTGGAAAATATATATTGATTATAGTTTCTTTGTGGAGTCTTTGGAACATTTTCTATATAATCTCATGTCATCTGGAAAAAATGATGAAAAGGTGATAAATAAGGTACAGCTAAATAAAAAATAATCCAACACAAATTATAGTAATGAAAACAGGAAAAATAGGCTTTTTAAGTCAAAGGTCCATCTTATCACTTTAAGCAGTGTCACACAATGCTGTTTTTGGTGGCAAGCAGAAAGTAATGTGAAGACATGTTGCTGAGATTTAGTCACATGAGTATTGAATCACCAAGGACAGAATTTCTCAACTACTATTATTGCCAAGGATCACACAGAAAATTAAAACCTTTCCTAGAAAAAAAAATTTTTGAATTTACAAATGAAATAAAAAATGCTGATTTCATCACAAATTCATTAAAACTAAAATGGAGACATAACAATTTAAGATATTAATTGGCAGGACCCAATGGTACAGATCTATGTTTCCAGCTGTTCTGGTGATTACAAAGTAAGATCACAAATTCAAGATCTGCCTGGGCTAGTTCAAGGCTAATAACCTAAGCAACTGAGACTTCTCTGAGACTGTGGTAGTTTAAATAGATGTTTCCCAATAGATTCAAGAGTTTATTAAAGTTTTTAATCCAGCTACCTAGCTGGAGTGGGTATTGCTTAGCCAGATCTTAGGATCAAATCATAAAGTGTTTCTGGGGTGAGTCTAGAATTCCACCTATACATATGTAAAGGGGAGTCTGAGCTGAAGCCTGGAGTTTCCTGCTGTGTTTTGCAATCTGAGTATACTTGCATGTTTTTGGAGTTGCTGGTGATGAGTTTCTCTCTCTGCTTGGACCTGTAAAAGGGGACCAACCTGCTTCGTCATTGTGGGACTTCCACTGGATCTGTAATTTCAATAAATCCTTTCCTCACATAAACTATGCCTGGTTTTGGAGGTTTATCCCAGTGGCACTTGGCTAACACAAAGACTAGGAAAGAAAACACATTGATCATCTAGCTCAGTGATATGACATTTGGCTCACATGCAGGAGGACCTAGGTTGAATCCCCAATACACCCAATATAGGAAAATAATTAAATGCACACATTCTTTCCTTGAACCAAAGAAACATACTTTCAATAGGGAATACACATTTTTAATCATTTTTAATTTGTTATTTCCTATTGCTTATTTAACCAACGACTTATTACTTATTGAAAGCTGTTGTGGAAGATTCCAGGTAGAACTGCTTGCTAGGAGTCCACTTGTAAAACAGAAGCATGATAAACAAGAGTGTGTGAGAGAATGGTAAAACAACCCCCAAATTTGTAGGGGACACTTAACACCTAGAAAACTGCAGTCAGCAGGGTGTTGGATTCTGGGACAAAACAATTAGACATAGAACAAATGCTTTCTGCACCTTGGGAAATATTTTCTAGGTATGACTCAGCTTGGATGTTTTCTTTCTGATGAAACTAGGTCAAGCTTTCTAACTCTCCTCTTGGCATTGGAGTCCAAAGATGAAACTGTTCCTTTGTGGCTAAAGGCACCTATGACAGGTGCTATTTTATCAAAAGTGTATAAGAAAGATATTCACCTTGAACTTTCCAGATGGAATGAGTTTGTGGAGCATAGAAAAGTGAGGATGTTTCTATATAACCACAGCCCTTGAAATTCAAGAGATGAAAAATCCATGCTTAAAACCTGAGTTAGCATAATGAGGTAGAGAAAACTTCATAAAATCTGAGAAAATTAAAGGAAGCTATGAAAGGCTTTGATTTCAGACAAATAAATGTTTCAATTTTTAGATGCAAAAAACAAAACAGGAAGGTAAACATTGATATTAATTGAACCTTGAAATCATCCATGTGGTCCTTCAAGAACAGAAGTGGCAACTCCCAAAAGAGGTCCAGAGAATTAACATATGAGTCAACTGTAGTGAGTTCTGAATATAAATTTCAGGGTGCATGAATGGATATGTGTGTGTGTGTGTGCCTGTGTGTGTGTATTTGTTCATTCTGATGCTAAATTACCTCTTTTACACTGCTTAATGTTTATCACCCTCAAATAATGCATCTGTATATTAGATTCAATAACAGCAAGTTTAAAGTTAGTGAAATATATGTTTGAAGAAAAAAAAAGAAAATATTTTGAATTTAATTTCAAGACAGAATCTATGTAGAAGATAATATGCAGTAACCCTTTCAGAATGTTCTCTGTGGCAGGCTACATAATATCCCCTAATGGTATCCACCAGAACTGAACCATGGGAATTGGAGATTAAATGGATTTAGATGACAAAAGGAAGCATGCATTTTAAACACCAGCCAGAGAGGGAAACCGTGATATAGTCTGTGTCATACAGATGAGTCCACTGTAATTATTCTATCCTTCACAAGGCTGAGGATAAGACAGAAGACTGAAGAGTGGGTGAATGTGGCAGAAGAGGTGGAAGGATTCAAAACTGTGGCAGACACTGCAACTGCCATCCCTGGTTTTGCCGCTGGAGGACAGGCCAAGAGCCAAGCTGGTGGGCAGCCCCTGGAGGCTGAGAGCCAAGGTGGGCATCCCCTGGGAGGTGAGAGCCACAGTCAGCTGGCAGCCAACAAGAAAGCAGGGACTCCAGGCCTCCAGTGGCAAGAACTATAGTTTATTTCTCAACCTGCAAGTTTCTGTCACTTGAAGGTTTAGAAATAGACTTTCTCTTTGGGATCCAGAAAGAAACTCTCTCCTGCTATCGTCTATATCCTTGCCCAATAAATCAAAGGTTGGGTTCCTGAAATAATTATTTTAAAAATGTTCATTTGTATTATTTTCAAAACTAAGCTTGCAACAGTGTTATGACATCAATGAAAAGCAATCTATTCAAGTCATTAATCTAAAACAATTACATGCCTGATCACATTTCCTATGAGCTTATAATGTGTGTAGTATGAACAAAGAACTTCTATAGAATTTTGACATTCACAAATTGTAAGTTATAAATGTTAACGTTCCCACTTTGCAAATGAAATCTTATTTTAAGAGAAATCTTAAAATAAAACTAGCACTCTTAATGAAACACCCTTTGTGTTATGAACAAAGATGACTAAAAATTAGATGTCTTAAACCACCATGACCTACATTTATACATTTGTGTATACACACACTATTGTACCTCCCAAAGTTTCTGCTGCATTTCCAAAGTGCTCTAAAAAATTCTAAGCAGAAAATCTAATCACAATAAATGTATCTACTATTTTGTTTTTAAGTAAAAAATTCACTTGTTATAAATATTTCAATTAATGTAATTTATCTTGAATAATCCCTTAAATATATTTGCCTTAACAAATTAGTAAACATGTCTTCTAGGTTTGTGGTTAAGTATTCATTAAAATTTAAAACTAATACAGATTAAAATTAATTTTAAGAATGCAAATTAAATATAGATATTTAATTATATATAACATAGATAAAACCCTAAATTTCATGGAATTTGGCAGGCAGTAATGTACTAAATGGTGAGTCCAAGGTCAGCAGATCAGTCAGTAATTTTGATTCAAACAATTAAACACTCATCTGAAAAAATATTGTATTGGGACATATTCTCTAATTTTTCCTAAAAATTTTGCCAGCATAATCAACATTATTCCATCATTTCCCCTTTCTCCTCAAAGAGACTATACAATTTGCCTCATCTAGTGGAATCATGCAAGTGTGGATTGAGGTTTTGAGGACCAGAGTGATAATAAACCCTCACTTCAGAAGGTGCTGTAAGGCAACAGGTTTTTGGGTGAATTGATACCTTCTGTGGGAATAAAGTTGACTACAATGGAGAGGATGCTTGATAAATCTTTTTTCCGAGAGAGAGAGAGAGAGAGAGAGAGAGAGAAAGAAAGATGGCTCAGCAGTTAAAGCCACTTGCTTGCAAAGTCTGACTGCCCAGGGTTTGATTCCCCAGTTCCCTTGTAATCCAGAGCATAAAATGTCACATGCATTTGTAGTTTCTGTGTAGTGGCAAGAGGCCTTGCATGCCCATACTCTCTCTGTCTCTCCTTCCCTTCTCTCGCCCTCTCTGTTTGCACATAAGTATATGAAAATATTTTTAAAAGAGACACAATATAAATCAATGCTAAGCAGGCACAATGAAAGGAGCAGAGTTAACCACATGCCTGATAGAAGCAGTGCAAGAGTCGAAGCAGCTGAACAGATGAAGGGCGGCGGGCGAGGTGTTGCAATCTAGGTGAAGCGGATGGAGAAGACAGTAGAGTGATGAGCCATACTCAATCCAAGACCATGGGGCCAGGTCTAGTTTATGTATTAATAGCAATGAAAAAATACAAAGCATAATTCGTTTTAGGAAGAATAGTGAGAGAGGATGTTGAAGATAATCTGGGTATTGACATAATCATGTAGGAATGCTACATGAGCACTAGTTTGAAATTCATTCTGATTGTAATGAGTTGAAAATGCAAAGACATTTGTTTGTGTGTGTGTGTGTGTGTGTGTGTGTGTGTGTGTGTGTGTGTATGTGTGTGTGTGTGTACATGCTACTTGTTTGTTTGGATATCCAGGTAGTTTTATTTTTAGATAGCCAGCTAGGAATGTGCCCAAAGAGAATTATCATTTGATCCAGTCCAGTCTCATCCCTTAGGGACAGCATCCCTTACTCAGTTATGCTGGGTCCAAACCAATCAGTTCTCTGTCAGGCTCACCTGAGCCTAAGGGTAAAGTCTACCCTAATAAAGGTCTTAGAGGGGCTCACAGGGTGGGTAAGCTCTTCTTGGTCTTGACTGTCCATTCAACTCCTGAGGGCTGAACTCCCAGGTCCTTGCTCTGGTGCTCTGGTAAGCCTTCTCCCATCCTAGGCTTGCTGAGCTGGAATGTGAGCAGGGATTTTCATTTAATTACTCTCTTCTAAGCTAAGGGACCCTGGCTAGCTGACCTCATAACTTCTTTCTCTAATGTGAAGGCAAAAGGCTAACATCAGTTTGTTTCACTTCCCATGTGAGTCTCTCTCTCTCTCTCTCTCTCTCTCTCTCTCTCTCTCTCTCTCTCTCTCTCTCTCTCTCTCTTTCTCTCTCTCTCTCTCTCATCATTCTTTAATATCTGTCCCTTTTACAATTTCCCTAGAAATCCCCTCCAACATTGCAGCCTTCCCCTGGATACCAATTTTTTCAAATAATTTATAATTTAACATTTTTGGAAACTGTTTTCTCAGTTCTTTGTTGAAATAGACAAGGATCTAAAAGTCTGGATTCACAGACCAAGACAAAAGCTTCCTGCCTCTCCACCCCTGAGTAAAACACAAGAGTTCCTACTACAGTTGTCCGAGAGATGATGTTGGCTGGGTCAGAAGATGAAGGAGCTGGCTAACAGGCTCCATGCCGAGTGAGAATAAGGGAGTGAGAACCACTTCTGTTTGCCTTGATCCATACATTGATCGCACCATTTATCTATTTGAAAATGACTCAGATTGGGAATAAAATTTCATTGATATCAGAATTATTGAATTTACAATATTCATACATTTTGAAGAGGACATGAACATGTTCTACTGTCTCCACCAATGTGAGGAAGCAATCTAAGATGTCTTCATTCCCAAGTTCACTATAGTTACTTCTTACAGTTTCAAGGTCACATGGTCCCCACAGGCTCATGCATTTGAACACTAGTTTCCAATCTAATCATGCTCTATTGGGAGCTTGAGGGATCTTCAGGAGGCAGAGTGTACTGGGAGGAAGTTGGTCAGTATTTTTGTGGAGGCCTCAACCATACCAGACTTGAATAATAGTAAATAAAGTTGCTTCTTGGAGGGTTATGAGTCATTGGGATCTAGGAGAAGGCAGCTATTTCATGGCTGCGCTTCTTACAGAGATTGCGTGATATTGAACTTGTGATTTTAAGCAATACAGTTGTCATCATATGTTACACATGTTATAAAGTAATATCCCATCAATGAATGATTTGATTAGGAAACACTCATCTTGTGTATTTCCCTTTGCACGGGCAACACTGGACCTCTGCCTGTACTGGAGAGGCTGCTGAAGGTAACTTTTCAGCCAGACTACCTGGCATGTTTTACTTCAAATTCTTGCATTGATTACATAGCAGATGTCTCTTCTATCTGAAAAAGAGCCGTATGACCTTGGAGCTTCCCATAACCATGTTTCCTGTTGGAAGAACAAAAATGTCCCAGAGTCACAGGAAATCAAGCCAGCAGAGAAATTAACCAGATTATTGATGGAAGATGATGGTGCATCTAAGTTACTGTTCTAACCATGGTTGACCTAAGAGTGTCCTTGGCTATAAATTCTCAAGGGCCTCATCCTCCACTTGACTTTTATAAGATAGCTTTATGATTATTCGATGAAGTATGCTACATGTCTCAATTAAATTCATTTTTCATTGTTTATCAAATTGCATCTCCACTAGAAACTAACAGTACTTTGGCTAATTTATCTCCAGTCACATGATAAATTTTATGAGAGATCAGAAGGATCCAAACCTACACAAGCAGCAAGAGCAACATGAGGACTCTTCTTTCAAGTTCTTTCCTTTCACTGAGGCAGAGGTGAAAAACCCCTTCAGTGAGAATTGCATTTCTCACATTCCTTCTCTTTTGTATCTCTGTTTGGTTTTTCTCTTTAGAAAATATTTTTAGCCTACTAAACTGCCTTTTGCTTACTCCCTTTTTTACTGCTTGCAGGAAAGCTCCTAAATGTTCTAGAGAGCACTGTTTTCAAACTAACCACATCTCCCTTCTCCACTAGAATAAATGATTTCTAGTGCCTCTGGGGACATTAGTCTCATTCACTCTGGTTTCATAAGTTTGCATTCAAATACCATTTCCTTTTTGTCCCAAATTATCCTCAGTTCTTTCTTATGTGTCTATCTATTTTTAAGTCATATCTTTTTCCTCTTTACTGACAAGTCACTTCTATAAAAATTATGTAGGCTCTACTTATTTCTTTAATACATATTTTTCTTTGTATTTATTAAAGTACCATCATTCAATCAGACCCATCCAGATTTTAGGAAGTCTGTTTCTGGCTTAGGTGGGTGGTTCAGGAGCCAAATCAGAAGGGCAAGCTTATAAGTAAGCACCATTATCTGCCAAGCCATCTTCTCAGTCCAGTGGAAAAATAGTTTTATTAAAACAGCTTCACCTAGGGTATATTTGTGTTCTGAAAAGGTAACAAGGAAGCTTTTTGTGGTTTGTCAGGAAGAATTGTAGGAGACAAGTGTCACTCCTCAACTGAGGTGAACAACAGAGGCACAAGGAGCTCTGAAACCGTAGGGAGGTAGAGGCACACTAAGGTTTCTGCAGACACTAAGGTCAAACTCCTGACGGGAGTGCCCTACAGGGCTGCCTGTTCCTCTGAGGATGGAGGAGTGGCACTTCTAATAGCAGCACTGCACAGATGGTGCCTCAGATGCCATTACCAGGAACCTGGGATGCCACTCGATGGAAAAGCGCTAGGTGGACAGCTGCTGCAAGCAGGAGAGTCCAGCACTGCAGTGATGTTTGGGAACTTCTCAGCAGAAGAGAGGCCCAGAGGAGGCAGGCAGGAAGGAACAAGGTGATTTTGAGTCTTCCAAACCACAAAGCCTCAACTGCAGCCACTTGTTGGTAAATCCTGAGTTGGAGTTCAAGAGCCAGCTTCTGGAGCACAAAGCTAGTAGGGAAGTATGACTTCCTCCTGAGAGGTAACAGAGAGGTACATCTCTCATGGAAATACCCATGCTTTTCTAAATATCCTTTGTATGTCTCATCACAGCAATTTAGGAGATATTTAACGAGTTTATGGTGAATACAGACTATATCATAGCTACATTTTACTATGACTACTGACCTTAAAGTAGCCCAGAATTTTTCTCTCTGATAGTAGACACTTGATGTTACTGTTATATGTAGACATTGCTTTACAGGTTTATTTACCTATATCTCTAGTTAATGTAAAATGTTTTTATATTGTTTTACAAATATTAACAATCACAACAATTGATTCAAAATACAATGTAAGGGCTGAAGAGATGGCTCAATGGTTTAGGAACTTGCCTGCATAGCCTAAGGACC
>PVHP010015691.1:0-36983 GCA_004024765.1 Zapus hudsonius | reverse complement strand
TCTCTCTCTCTCTCTCTCTCTCTCTCTCTCTCTCTCTCTCTCTCTCTCTCTCTCTTCCTCTCTCTTCATCTTAACTGATTCCCAAGAACATTGTACTCTTCCCAGGATCCCATAGGGAAGATATTTTTATTTTGAGAGAGATGAGAAGCCATTTACAAGTTCTCCAGTTGGCTGTGAAAATTGAAGATGCCACAGTTTGAACTTTTCTTCTTTCACTTTTTTAAAAATATAGATTTTATTTGCAAGCAAAGAGAGGGAGAGAGGGAGAGAGAAAGAAAGAATGAAAATTGGCATGCCAGGGCCGAGTGCCACATAAATGAATTCCAGATACATGTGGCACTTCGTGTATCTGGCTTTACATGGGTACTATCAGGTTTTGTAAGCAAGTGTCTTTAACTGCTGATCCACCTCTACAGCCTATCCATGGCTTCTTAAATGTAGGAGGTGGGTTTCATCCTCTGATATAATTTAAAGAAACAAAATACCCCAATTCCTCCCTTCTGCCACCAAATACCACCCTTTACCACCATTATTAAACAGAGACTTGTACCCCATTGCCCCATTACAAAGACTCCTAGACTTCAGCAATAGACATGGTTGAATTATACAAGTAATAAAACTATGCAAGAAGTGAAATTTGAGGTCCCTAAATGCAAACCAGAAATGTACTTTTCTATTTAGCCCCTATTATTTCCTTTGTTAGCCTAGTAAGGTATAAAAGGAGTTAGATCATGGTTATTTTAATTCTGTAGAGAAAATAGCCTCATATTCGTTTTATTATAGTTTACATATTGTCATTTCTGGATAAAAGATAGAATGACAAAAGAAAATGCTATATTTCATTACATTCAGTGCTAATTAATGAAAAATAAAGTTCCAGTCACAATCTTCACATAATGGTTCAATCTCTAAGCACAGTATAACCAGAGGCATAGCATTCAGATAAATAATTAATATAAATCCCTGACTTCACCCATTCTTCCATTCCTTACTCTGTCTTAGCTCTCACCTTTCCTTTTCCAGGAAGTCCTAATTTATGGCTAGATAATTTGGGAAAACCGATGAAAATGGAAATGTCATATGGTTTTTGCAAAATGGAGAATTTCAAGGTCGTGACAGCAGAACAATAAACCAAGCACTGGAACTCTATGTTAATGATACAAGACAGAGAAACAGAAGGATGGAATGGACACCTTGGAGTCTTTCTGATTATAAAACTTAGAGTTTATGAGTAGATAAAGCATAGGAATTTAAAATATTCCAGGTAAGAAAATGATGGTTATTTTTATTTAATTTCAATAAAATAAAATTATCAAAGCCCCAGTGTGCATCATTGCTTTCTAATTTTCCCAGTTTTTCCAGGCTTTACATTTATATTTCACATCAAGTTTTGATGTATGCTGCGTATTTACTATGAGTACAGTGATTTGATATGCAGTGACTAGTAGACTCTTTTAAGTGTACTTTTTTTTTGTTTTTCCTTTCTTTTGGTTATTTTCTTTCTTTTTTCTTTATTTTCCTCCATCCTTCTTTGTTGTTTTGTTTTTGCTTTGAAACAAGGTCTTGCATGCTTAGGCTTGCTTCAGTCTTGCAATTCCCCTGCCTCAGCATTCTAAGTATTGACATTAGAGGTGTATGTATCACCATATCTTGCTAAATGTATTTTTAAATTTTAAGTAGGCCCCTTTCTTTGTGGAGCAGATTAAACCATAGTCTGCTTGTCAGACCATAGTCAGAAAGCACAATCTTTGGATGAATTCTTGTTTTTCATTCTTACCAGTTTTAACTGGCATCAAAGTTGTCTGTAAGCTGCCAGAAGTTTCTGATTTAGTGGAAAGAAATCTGAACCTAACTAATATAACTCACTGCAATTGAACATAGATTTTCATAATGGCATGGTAGTCTGAAGAGCAATAGTAACTTCACTGTGTGGTTGGTGAGTTAAGTGCCACGGGACCTCACCAGTGTACAACTTTCCAATAGTCCCCTTACATAGGGGAAAGACTCAAGGAGTTGACACTACAATTGGGAACAAGACAGGGGTGCCCACTCTCACCACTGCTCTTCAACATAGTGCTTGAAGTTCTAGCACAAGCAATAAGACAGGAGAAAGACATAAGAGGGGTATAAATTTGAAAGGAAGAAGTTAAAATATCCCTCTTTTGCAGATGACATGATCCTCTATACACAACAGACCCAATGGATAGTGCAATAAACTCCTGAAGGTGATAAATTCCTTCAGCAAAGTGACAGGATACAAAATTAACACACAAAAGTCAGTAACTTTCCTGCATGCAAATGACATGCATACAGAAAAATAAATCAGCGAGACTGTCCCATTCTCAATAGCCCCCCCAAAATACTTTGTAATAACACTAAGGATGTGAAAGACTTGTATAATGAAAACATAAAAACGTCCAAGAAGGAAATTGTAGAGAATGTGAAAAGATGGAAAGATCTTCCATGCTCTTAGATAGGTAGAATTAATATTATAAAAATGTCAATTATTCCAAAAGCAATATACAGATTCAATGTCATGCCATTAAAATCCCAGCTTCATTCTTTACAGACATAGAAAAAATAATCTCAAAATTTTTTGGAACGGAAAAAGGCCCCAGATAGTCAAAACCTCCTCAGTTTAAAAAAAAAAAAAAAAAAAACCAAGCTCCTCAGGAGGTATCACCATTCCATTCCTGATCTAAAGACATACTACAAAGTAATAAAAACAGCATGGTCCTGGCACAGAAACAGACATACAGACCAATAGAACACAACTCTTCAATTCTGCTCTTAGCTCTAGTAACTATAGTTACTTGATCTTGGACAAAGGTGCCAACAATGTTCACTAGCATAAAGATAGCATCTTCAACAAGTGGTGCTGGACAAATTGAATAAATACTTGTAAAAAAATGAAAATAGACCCACTCCTCCAACTATGCACAAAAATCAACTCCAAATGAATGAAAAACCTCAACATAAGACCTGAAACTCTGAAAACCCTGGAAGAAAAAAGTTGGAGGAACTTCCATGAGATAGGAGTAGGGAAAAACTTCCTGAACAAACCTCCAGTAGCCTAGGAAGTGCAACAATCACTTAACCAATGGGATCTCATCAAGTTAAAAAGCTTCTGTACAGACAAACATATCATACTCTGAGTCAATAGACCACCATCAGACTGGGAAATTATCTTTGCCAGCTATAACCCAGATAGGGGTCTAATATCTAGAACATACAAAGAACTCAAAAAATTAAATAATAAAAAAATCAAGCAGCCCTCTCAAAAAATGAGGCATTGATCTCAACACAAATGGCCAATTCTCATTTAAGAAAATGTTCATCATCCTTAATCATCAGGGAACTGCAAATCAAAACAACACTGAGATTCCACCTCATTCCAGTCAGAATGGTAATCATTTAAAAATCCAACAACAATAGATGCTGGTGAGGATGTTGGGGGTTAGGGAGGAGGAACCCTCATTTACTGCTGGTGGGATTGCAAACTTGTGCAACTACTATGGAAAGCAGTGTGGAGACTCCTGAACAGGATGAATATAGAGCTACCAGTGGACCCAGCTATCCCTCTACTGGGCATCTACCCTCAAGATTCCTTGCCAAAGCAGAGACATTTTCTTAAATGACGTTTATAGCAGCTCAATTCATAATAGCTAAGAATTGTAATTAACCTAAATGCCCATCACTGGACAAATGAATATCAAAGTTGTGGTACACTATGGAATTTTACTCAGCTGAAAGGAAAAATGACATAATGAAATTGAAAGAAAAGTGGAGGCATGGGGGCAGATCAGCCTTGGAGAACTCACACAAGAATAGAGAGAGAAATGCCGAATATTCTCCCTCATATGCAGTTCCTAACCAGGTTAATCTTAAACAGTAAACAAACCAGATCAAAGAGACCCATGAGGTCCCCAAACCAGACAGGCTTAGGTCAAAGCTCTTGAATACCCACCCCAGGTCAAAGGTAAGATCCTATTGCTGAAGATACCATAACGCGTCATCACACAACACCAAGAGGACCTGCTTGATCCAGAATGGTAAACAGCTCTCAGATGGTAGCATGTGTAGTGCTGGAAGGTATTACATGAGTTGCCGGGAGAAATTGGTCAATGATATCTGGAGAAAGCAGAGGCCACTGATATACACCACTGACTAATGTCACGAGAATGCCGAGGACACTGCTATATGGAAGAGATTAGCAAGTCAAGATGTGCTCATCTGTGCAATAGTGGTGCTAACCTTAGCTGGGTAATCAATGGATTACTGATTGGCCAAGAGATCTGCTCAGTGGCAAGGAATCCTTAACTGAAACTGGGATCCATGGCAAAATCTTATGGGGACCAAGAACCCGGGCTCCAAGGGGAAACTTCCACTACCAGAAAGCAACAGAGAGGCTATACCCATTAGAATCTTGCCCAAATCAACAATGTTTGTATCATTTAACCCATACTGATCTCACTCTCAAATGGAGATTGTTTGTATTTTTCAGAAGGCAGCAAGAGAGCTGTGAACAAATCAATTCCACCAACAAGACATGGGATGATGGTTGACATTCAGGCAGGAGATGAACCACTCCAACCTATCATATAGGGCCCAAATGAAACCAATGAGAAAGTGGCAAGATAAACAAGAGACCTACCTTCACAGCAAGCCAGATAACCCATGAAAGGACAATGGAGACAGATACTGAGGATACCCAACACAGTCCAAAGCAGAAATCCAGAGACTCTTAAGATCTCAACAATAAAGCAGACTTAAAACTCACCCACCATAACTCAGGGAACTGAGCAGAACAGGGGGCAGAAAGATTGGTAAGAGCCATGGTGGGGAAGAATATCCAAGGTCATTGCCCTCAGTCAGCAACAACACACAAAGAAAAAAATGGGTTACGTCTTGTACAATTCATAACCCCCTACCCCATGGACTGATCCAGAAAGCCCACCAAGGAGGGCCCCCAGAGGGTTGGTGACAGGGAGGAGGGAAATGGGGGTAGCATCACAAGATTTGCTCATACAATGTATCTAATTATTGACAATAAAGATGTTGAAAAACTGTTTCTTTCCACATTGACTTTCTCCTTTTCTTGGCAAAGGTTACAGAAGATCCTGGGGAGAGGGGGTTTGATTAATTTAAAATAAATTGGGGATAAATTCATTTGGGTTTAGCGGGATATAATTTTGTGATTTGCACCAACTCTGTGCATAACTAATTATTGTTAACCACGTGGGTGCAGGAATGGCTTCAAGAACACTCCCACAGTTCACTCTGCCAATTTATGCACTTAGGAGACTTGAAGATCCAGGCTGTGTGACTCAGAATATGCATGTGTCCAGTGGGCTTTGGCCCTGGGAGCATTGGGTGCTGTGGGAGCAACAGGGTTTGAAACTTGTCTGTGGAAAATTCTTCCAAATATTACATCTTATATCTATGAAACAAACTAGATAAATTCTCCAAATTGTAAAATGATCCCTAAGGTTTACAACAACACTATCATTAATAAGGTGGAAAGCCAAAAGAATCCTTCCTTAATTCATCAATGATAAAAAAAAATTGTTCAAACACAGTAGAGAAAGGCGGAGTTTTATGTTTTTCTACAAAAGATGATATAACACACTGTTATATAAAGAATCAGTTGGTGATTATTTCATTATATAGAAAAGTAGCAGAGATGTTGGGCAGTTAAATGATTATTGTTTTATCAATTTTGTGACATATATGGTATTTGTCAGTTTTTAAGCTCAGCAAGTTGTTGTGATTTCTTTCTCTCATTTTAAGTAAATATTCACTTTCACTTAAGTAAATATTTCACTTTCAGTGGCTTGCCCAGATCACATATATTTCCAGAACCACAAAACATGGATCATCCTTGCATAGGATTTTTCAATATTTGCAACTAAGATAAAGCTTGTCCTTTTGGCTAAAGTCTTTAATATAATCAAAGAGGATTGTAGACTCTGACATCTGTTAATAGAG
This sequence comes from Zapus hudsonius, assembly GCA_004024765.1. Lineage (NCBI taxonomy): Eukaryota > Metazoa > Chordata > Mammalia > Rodentia > Dipodidae > Zapus > Zapus hudsonius. Next base: position 30,995 of record PVHP010015691.1, on the reverse strand, counting down.
CTGGTAGCTCTGGGGTGTCAGACCTGAGAACAGGGTAAAGAACAGAGATCTGTCACCCAGTAGAGAAGAGCCCTAGATGGACTCTGGCACCTCTTCTGGATTTCTGTTTCAGAAATCTTCCACAAAGAAGGTTCATTGAAATCAGCTGGTGGAAAGCCGGGCGTGGTGGTGCACGCCTTTAATCCCAGCACTCGGGAGGCAGAGGCCACCCTGAGACTAGAGTGAATTCCAGGTCAGCCTGGGCTAGAGTGAGACCCTACCTCGAAAAAACAAAACAAAAACAAACAAACAAACAAGCAAAAAAAAAGAAATAAGCTGGTGGAGCTTCTGTCTAATGTCAAAGAGGAATGGCTGTAAGACAGTTAGCATTGGACTTGGGATCTAGGTTCAACACGCCTTGTTTGGATTTTCCCACTATAAAGTTAAGGATAGACTAGAAGAAAGTATAATAATACATATGTATGAAATACCATAATGAAACTCGTTATTTTGAATTGGAAATGACCTAAATGCATAGTGATAACTAAATGGATAATGAAAATGTGCTATATATACACAATAGGATTCTATTTAGCAATAAAAAAATAAACTATGAAATTTTCAGGAAAATGGATGGATCTGGAAAGAATCATATTAAATGAAGTGACTCAAACTCAGAAAGACCAAAATTGTATGCTCTTTCTTATATATGGGCCTTAGTTTATAGTATCTATAGGGGGGCAAATGTGGATAAAACCTATAGACATAAAACTATAACCAAAAGAGACTATAAAGAGATGAGCTGGAAGAGGGGGTATGGTCTAAAAGATTCATGTGACATGTAAATAGAAGGGGGAGAAAATACAGTGGGAAGGGAATTGGGGAAAGAGGGAGAAGAGACAGGAGGGGGAGGGAATCAACAAAAACAAATGACATTTGAAGATGCTATAAATAAAAAAAATAGACAGTTCCCAAAAGAAAAAAGAAATTTAAATGAAAAAGATGAGATTGGCCAGTAGCTGACAATGACAGTGCTCTCTTATCTGCTGTCCTTCCCTGTCCTCTGTCAGGGATGATTGGGCTGATCGATGGTATTATAGAGACAGCCTGTGGTCAATGTCGCCAGTAACCCCTGACATAATCTTGTAACTCTACCTCCTCAGAGACCTGAGGGTACCACAGTGCAGCCCATGGAGCACATGTTCACTCTCATTCTTATCCTTGGAGGATCGATCATTTCAATTTCATTGAAAATTTTCTCACAAAGTTTTGACTAATAAATTATACCCAAAGGAAATGACTAGTAGGCAGAATAATCAAATACGACATTTTCTTCCTTATTCTTAATCATCTCCCTCGCAAGAGCAGATGGGATTGGTGCAGGCGGTGATCATTCATAAGCACGTTGTGGCACAGATTCTTGTCATTCCCTGAAGAGAAGGCCTTTCCTTGTAAGTAGCCACTTGATTCATTTATTAGCAATCCTGCCTGCATGTTCTTCCTGTATACCTCCATTAAATATTCAAAAGTTGTCTCTTTGTATCAAAAAATCATATAAAAAACAGAAAATTGTACGTCACTATAAGCCCGCAATTCAGCTTCAAGGATAGCATCAATAAATGATAATCAGACTCCCAATTCTGAAAGAGTCTAGAACTCAGTAGGATTCAGGTCACTGAAGGTTCTTCCCTTTGAGCTAGTCTGAAGTTACTTAGCATTATAGTTGTTAGGAGCTGAAATACAAGTCACATGGAGGCCTTTCAACAGCCTGCAGTGACGTTTCAGAATGACCAAAGAATCAATGTGTCACTGCCTCAGTTATCAAGTAATTCTTCCAGTTTTGGTGGTCAGGGAGGGCAGGTAGTGAGTCTACGATTCATTATAATATATTAATGCATTTCATAGGAGAAAATGTTAGTATCAATGTGACTATGAGACAGAGCAATAGAATGGCAGGTTTGACTCCAGCTTGCTTAAATAAAGACACAAAATATCTTTCTTGTGAATTCTGTCAAATCTTATCTTAATATTTTTTATCTTTATTTTCTAGATAGAATGAACATGAAGAATAAAGTTATTCCTTTACACACAGATGAACATGCGGAGGTGACTTAGCAAAGTCAACCAGCATTTATGCTGTTTGAGGCCATTCCTGCATGTGCGCATTTACAAAAGAAGCTAAACTTCAGTGGAAGAAGAGTCCACTCCTGTCCACCCCAAAGTCATCAAAAAGTCATCCAAAGGAAGAAAAGTTAGGAGCTGATGACTTTGCCCAGTCAGCCCTTTCTATTTAATGGAGATCCTAAAGGATCAGGCTGAAATGCTTTTCTTGAGAGAAGTTTCTGCCTTGGTTATCCAGCCCTGGACACTCACCCAGGTTTCAAGTTTCCCTGAACCCAGAGCTCACTCTCCTAGAATGACAATGGTGACTTGCACCTGCTTTACATCATCACCACCAGCATGTTTCATAATTTCTCTCAGATGGTGTCAAGGTCAGCTTTTCTCTAGGCTTGGTAAAATTAAACTTTCCTTCATCTTTGCCAAAATATCCACCAAAGCTGATAATGTGTGGGAGCCCCCCCCCCACACACACACACACTGTCCATTGCTGGATCTCTTTCACTGGTGATTGGTCAGATTGTGGCAGGTGATCCACGAGCTCTCCTCTCATCCTAACTCACCTTTTTCCATATCCGTCTTGATCTGTTCCTCGAGGTCCTCAGGTGACACATAGACTTCCTCTTCTGCCGACGACGGCTTGGGCCGGCAGTGCCCACAGCAACAGTTGCAGCAGCAGCACAGGCAGCAACAAAAATAGCAGCCGGTCAAGAGGCCGATGATGACGAACAGGGTCTAGGGGAAATGGGCAGAGGAGCATGGGGTGAGGAGCATAGAGAAACCAAGTCTACACCCACGCACCCCTTGAGACATACAGCTATCCCAGCGCACCCCACAGACCACATAGCCACCCTCATCCTCACCCCTGTAAGGAACTATCTTCTCAGTCCTCTGACATAAGTTTCCTCATAAAGGTTATTACTTGCTGTCAGAGTAATGATGCTGTCAGTTTCTTCTTTTCTCTTAAGCTATTCTGATCATTATTAAGAGCGGAGTGAAGCAAAACAAAAACCAGCAGACAAAACATTCAAAGTCACGTGTGCTGGTCAAGATGCCCTGATCAATGGAAGTGGATTACTGTAACCACAGAAGCTCTGAGGGACACCTCTCCCTCCCATTGGGGTCCCTGTCTCTGCCACACCACACTCCTCTTAGCCACTAGGTCCCATAGAGACCCTCTTGCAACCTCTCTATGGCTTCATTGTGGCCAGAGAGCAGTATCTCTGGTGTGGACACTTCAGTGCCCTCCCTGCCTCTCCTCTTGCTTTCTTAAAATCCACCCTGTGAGGGTTTTCTGGGGTGAGCCGAAATACATGTTCTCCTGAACCCACCCGGTGACTCTCCTGCCTCACAGACAGAGCCAAGCGCCTGATCCCTGCCAACTCTCCTGAACACCAGCACAGCCTTGCTCTTGCCCTACTGCTTGGCTCTCCTTGTGCATTCTCCTGCCTAGACATTCCCCCCTCCATTCCCCTGGTCACTAGAAAAATACACACTTGGCATCCAAGACACATCTCAAAAGTCACCTCTATGATGTCTACCCTGATTCTACTCCAAAACCGCAGATCCTTCCTTTGTGCCCTGTTTGACATAACAACTTCTACCTGGATGCTCTTCTTGCTGGCACTTTAGAACAGATGGGTTTATAGGTCTGTCCCAGTGCACTAGGCTGTGAGCATCTTAAAGGCTGCAACTGTCAGTCATCCTTCAACCTGTACCCTAGTGGCTTAGTGCCTATATGCTGTAGACACCTAATATGTACTGAATTAGCAAATACAAAAATAATTAATAAACAAGTGATTTGTTCCCCTGAGGGAATAGTACCAGGATTTCTCTCTAAACACAAAAGTCTTGCTCACTAAAAAGTTAATTTAGTGCCCTAGTCTGAAATTCTAAGAAGTCCAATTTTGTGAATTGAGCAAAAGCAACTTAAAACTATTAAATAATGTAGCTTATACATCTTTAATTGGAATCCAGATATTATCTGATTAACAAGCAAGGAATAGAGATCACCTGTGTGGCTTGTGCATTTCTTCAGTAATCTAAGTGGAGCTCTTTAATGTTGACACCCTCACCCGCCTCTTCCTGTTTCCTAGTTCAAGATGCAATCTCCCCACTCCAGACCCAAGTGGGGAGCTTTGGTCACATCCTCACATTTATATCCTATTTGCATTGGTATTGTGTGTTTTCATCATTTTTGGCAAATTAAAAACACTCACTGCCTCCAAGACCCTCATGTAAACATTCCCCAGCCATGGCGTTCAGGGCCTTCACTCCAAGACCCTCGTGTGAACATTCCCCAGCCTTGGCCTTCAGGGGCCTCCACCAACCTTTACTTATATTTGCCCCTTCTGTTTGTAAACACAATTCTCATGCTGATTTCTGAAATTTTTCCTTTCATTCCAATATTGTCTTGTTCTTTGCATAACTAAATAGATTTTCCTGAGAACTGGCCTTGTCTTACCCCCTGCCATGGTTTAGCACTTTTCCAGACACAAGGAGTTATCTAAGAGTTTTTAAATACATGTTTTTGATGGTACATGGATTTATGAACATTGTGTATATTTAATACATGATTTCTATGTGCCAGTCTTTACCAAAATATAAGGGGAAGGTATATTTCTTTGTAGATTTATTTTTTAAAGAGCCACACTAGTCATTTTTTTATCTCTCTTCATTACTGGGTAGATTAGGCTTGTCTTTAGGAATTTTGATCAATTTCTTCAACTTCTTGGGCAAGAAAATAGTTTTTCATCTTTATGCAGATAGACTAATACTCAATCGGGTGCATGTGTGTAATTAGCTGTTCTCTGGATGTACGTTTCCATGTGAAATGCCATGCCTAGAAGCGTTCACATGTGAGCCCATATTTTTACATGAATGCTAACCTGTCCTCATAAGTGACGCTGTCAGGATGTACCCTCTAATTCCAAGTTCCAAATCCACTCAGCATGATCTCCTCTCCCTCCTAGGTCTTCCATTGAGAAAGGGGTTTCAGTGGATATCCCAGATGTGCCCCACAAAGGACTCTGGGATAGTTAGCAGAAGACATGTGGGGATTTGGGATGCAGACTTTCTCCTCATGCTTATGCACAAGAACATATTCTCTCTTCTCTATCTAATTCTTCAAATTAGAAAAAAAAACAGAGATCAAAATTATACTGAGCATGAAACCTGCCTCTTCTGGAATTAGGGTTTCAAATTATAATTATAATTTGTCATAATTTCTATAAATAAATGTTAAAGGACCATGTATGAAGTTTATATGTAAATAAATGTTCATCAGAAAAAATACTAAAATTCATAAAATATAAAAGCATCAGCAAGCATACATCTATTAGAGAGTCTCAGGAAACCAAATAAAATCTACCATGCAAAAATTAATTCTGATTGTACTGTTCTCAAAAATGTTATCTTTTGTGACTAGATATCCATTCCCCTCAGTTCTCTGAACTCCACTATTTAATTTTCACCTTTCCCCCTCATTTCCTTCACTGCCTCAAAGCAAACTCCAGCTGAGCCTCTGACATAATTATCACCCACCATCCCAAGTATTGTCTTTGTCAACGTAGCCTATGCTATAGATAGTAAGGTACATGGCTAAATTTGTCTTATAATAATTTATTAAACAGTTGTCACACTAATAAATTATTTTTGGGTTTGAGCAATGAGTCAGTTCTTAATTAGTCACCACAGGGAGAAGGGAGGGCAGTGAGAATTAACCCGAAGCTCCAAACTCAAATATAATTAACGTCTAGAAATATTTTAAGTCATGTTGGATTTTATAATTAATTGATGAGCTAAAGCAAAAATGGTCTCCAAATAACAACTTTGGGTGGGATTGATGTCTCATTTTATTTACAAGAATTTAATAAGAGTAAGATTAGTAATTCTTTGAGATAGAGTCTAAAAAGAGAATAATATTATGATATTCCAGGAAATTGTTTTTGAAGAAAAAAATATTGTAATTCACCTTTGCCCACCAGGTTGACAGCATGAAGTAAGTATTAACATTTTCTTCTCCAAATTGCTCAGCCACATAAAGTCCCAGTGAGCCATACTTGTCGTATATGTTTCTCTTTGACATGTCGGTGAGTATTGTGTGGGCATTGTTGATTTCTTTGAACTTTTCAGCTGCAGCTGGATCATCTGGATTCTTGTCTGGATGGTGTTTTAAGGCCAGTTTTCTTTTAAAATAAAAAAGTGAAGAAAATAGTAATTATTTGACAAAAATTATACTTTTTAAAGGCAGGTTCATTTGTACATAGTTTTGTGCAAATACCATTGGATTCTAAATTTCACACTAGTGGGAATTTAACAAGAAATACATTTTTCCTTGAATGGTATCTTTTGTTCCTAATCAGTCACATTGTTTCACTTTCTACAACCTCACAGGACTTCTCACTAGAGGCATAATTGTTGAGCCTTACTATTGGCCAGCATATGCATTTATTTTTACCCAGGAGCTGGTCAGTAGCGGGTTCCAATGTATAAACAGCATCAGGTCAATTTTCACTAAAATTTCATTAAGAATCTGAAAAGTTACCTTGAATGGCAGAACTTCACATGACATATTCTCAACGTTAAAGTAAGAAATTTTAAAACTCAAATTAATATTCCCTTGGGCAAACGTTAGACCACCCTTCATAAAACTCTTAAGTCAAACTGCCTTTTGTGTTTCTGAACAAATACCATGGTTTTTCTCATTTTCATTTTCATATGTACATTAGACCTCTTTCTGCAGAGTTCTTTACTTTAAATAACCTACAGGCATTTTTCACATGTGTCCCTCCTTCTTCTGTGAATCATAACGAAGACCGAGGGATCTGGTGTATGCTTTGTGTTTAGGGAATAGTGAGGTTGCTTTGTTTTGGTTTTCAATTATACTCAGCTATAAAAGGCAATTTCTATTACATAAGAAGTCAGCTGTGATGGCCTCTGGCCAATAGCCATTTCTCTCACTTCCCAAGAAGCAATTCAAATGATTAGTGCCATGTTCAAAATTGAGCCTGTGCTACTTTTTCACTAAAAAAGGGGGGCTAAATTTATGACTCACACTTGAAATTCCACATGATTATCTGAAAGTCCTGTGCCATCTTAGGTATAGGTAGGTATCATATGCTCTTTGTTGTATTAGTTTAGATAGAGTGTTTCATGTTAACACACTAATGAAAGTCCAGCTATAGAGCAGAAAAGTAAAGTATATCTTAACACTCCATCTACATAGTAAACTGAAAAGAAAATAACACATGCCTCAGGCATTAACATACCACTGGTTAAGAAGTGGACAAATATTTAAGCAGTTCTGCATCAGGAGGCCCAGGAAGGACAAAGTGCTGAATGTATACATCATGATATAAATCCATCCTAACCCCAATTCACAAATAATGTCAGTTATTCATTGCAAATTGGAGTAACCAAAGTATTTTTTTATATTTTGCTTTGAGAGAGATGTGGAGTATCTTTAAATTCTTACATCTGGGATCATTGGTGTCACATTTTTAATATGCATAATTTAGAATAAAATTTTTGCTCATAGCACAAAATGCTGATTATTGTCATTTTAAACTTTTATGGTATTCATTCTATGCCCTCACTTGTAGGTGAGGAATAAATATTAATCCATTAATTCTCACAACAACCCTGAGAAAGGTCTTTTAATTGTCCCGTTTTACACATAAGGATATCCCAGTGTCACACACCAGGTAATCAGCGCCAAGTTTGGGACACAGGCAATCTGACCACATACTCTTAACCACCACTATGCTGATTTCTATATTTATATTTTTTCAATTAAAAAATTAAAGCATGCAGAATGTTGTGGTCAGCTTCTCATTGCTATGCAGAAAAGAACCCAACCAAAAGCAGTTTGTGGAAGGAATGGGTTTATTTTGGCTTATAGACTCGAGGGGAAGCTCCATGATCACAGGACAGGAAGATATTGAGTTCAAGGCCAGCCTGTCTCCACCCTCTTTGCCCCCCTCCAAAAAATCAGTACCAATGTAAAACCAGAGGCACATGCATTTGGAGTTCATTTGCAGTGACAAGAGGCCTTGGTTATGCCCATACTCACTCACTCTCAGTTTGCCTGTTTATCTCTGACTTTCTCCCAAATAAATTTTTTAAAATACAGATAAGCAAGACAAACAAATAAACAACATTAGCAAAAAAAGCAAGGACTAGTGAAGCTGAGAGGAAATCTGCAGATTGTGGGGTCTTTGGGTGTGGAAAAAGTATCTCAAGAAGAGAGCAACCATCTGACTCAAATGTTGCTGTTAGGTTGTGAAAGATGAAGACTAAGACGTGACCACTGGAGTTGGTAGATGTGGTGAAAGCCAGTAATCTAGGTTGGGGCCTGTAAGACTGGGAAAAAAGGTTTTTAAAGGAGTAGAGTTAAGAAGATAATAGAAAACACGAGATACTAAAGTGAAACGAGGATTTCCAGGGGCAAAGGGCACAGTAAGGAAAGTGGAGGCGGGAAATGAGGGAAGAGTGGTGGGAGAAGGAAGAATGGACCAAAACCAAATATTATGAAAATGCCTGAAGGAGATGCATGTGCCACTTTGTGCATCTGGCTTTATATGGGCACAGGTGAATTGAACCTGGGTTGTTGGGCATTACAGGCAAGTGTCTTACCTGCTGAGCTATCTCTCCAATCCCTTTGGGTATTATGTTTTGGTAATGTATAATATATACATTATAAGACTCATGTTTCTCAACCTGTTTATCTTATCATCTCCTCAGACAATTACATTTTTTTCTGTTAAAAAAAAAAAGAAAATGCCTGAAGGAAACCTGCTACTACTATATAAGCCAATTGAAAAAGAAAAGAAAGAAAAAAAAAAGAAAGAGGGCTGGAGAGATGGCTCAGCAGTTAAGGGTGCTTGCTTGCAATAAGACCTGACCCCAGTACCCACTTAAGGCCAGATGTACAGAGTGGTGTGTGCATCTGGAGTTTGTTTGCAGTGGCAAAACACCCATTCTCTCTCTATATATCTATCCTTATAAATAAATTAAAATAATTTTAAAGCCCCTCAAGTGGGTTTTTTAAGCATATGTGTCTTAATTGCATAATTTTCCAGGAATTCTGATTTTGTGCCCCAGAATATGGGTTACAGCATTTCCCTGTAATGCTTTTTTAAAAAAATTATTTATGTATTTATTTATAAGCAGAGAGATACAGAGGAGATGAGAGAGAGAGAGAGAGAGAGAGAGAGAGAGAGAAAGAGAGAGAGAGAATGGATATATCAGGGTCTCTACACACTGCAAACAAACTCCAGATACATGCACCACTTTGGTGCATCTGGCTTTACATGGGTACTAGGAAATCAAACTTGGGTCATTAGGCTTTGCAGGCAAGTGCCTTAACCACTGATCCAGCTCTCCAGCCCCACTGTAATGATTTTGAAGATGTCATGTCTTGGCTAACCAACTGAAATGGCTGCTAGGAAATGAAGAAATTCCTAGAAAATGCCTTTTCAGATGCATTGCCTTGTGTCCAGGGTTCAATTAGTTGAACACTGATACACACTATCCCAGACTTATCCGAAAGAAGCCTGGCTTCCTGTCATTTTTAAAGCTGTTGGACCTTGTCAGCTCACAAGGACAGATACACTCAATCCATTCATCACACTCCTCTAACAATGGAGTTGGAGCGCCTCCATTTGTAGTGAATCCAATTCACGGTCATCAGCAGCATTTTGACTCTTCTTGGCAGATACTCTTGGCACACAGAATCCCTGGCACAGATGGCAAGCAGAGGAAGCTGCCAAAATCCACAAAAGCTCAAGCAGGTAGTTACTCAGTGTCCCACCCCCTTGGGGATTGTCTCTAGAGTAAGCAAATATATAAGGGCTTATGGAAGTGCTTGGGCTACATTGAAATAGAAGTCACCTGTTCATTTTAGAGGTGTTTCTTGTCATTTCAATTTTTACATTTAAAAATGACATAGTATTCAACCAGAATGTGAGCCTTCAATTAGAAATCTGTACTATCAGTCACCTTATAATATGGCGTGTATATAACTAATAGCTTGGTACAGCATTTAATATCCTTCATTTCTACTGGAAGATCCAATAACAACTGTCAACTGCTAAGAACAAATGAATACTGAATTCATTGAGTGGAACATAAGAGATAAATAGGGATTTCTAGTTGTAGTTAGATAAGTGCCCCAAGATCTACCCATTTTGAGTAGTGGAATAATTTGAAGAATTAAAGCTTTGCCCAGTTCACAGGTGAGATCTACTTCCTACTACCTACCAGTCTCTGAGTCACCTGGGGCCAGAGTATGACCATCTAAACCTAGTCTTAGACAAATCTATCTGTGTAGGGTTGACATATCAAAGGAGAACTTCTTATTTGGGAATTGAGCCTCAGGATACCTAGTTTCTATGTGCCTAGCTGCCTGTCCCTATTCAACATGTTTTCATGTTTTTTCTTCAGTTTCTTTCTGCTGCTTATTATTTCAAAGATTTCCATGGTTTTCTGACTATTCTGTACTCAATCATGAAGCATATTGCCTCTTCCATCTCCCAGAAGAAAGCTACCAGCAGACTTCAGAAAAAAGAACATGGAGGATAAACCATCAAGTTCTCTCTATATCCTAGAACAGTTAAAACTACCCTCATGGCAAAGCCAGCACTGACTATAAAGGATATATTTCCAGGCTATTGTAGAGGGACCAAAATCTGAGTTCACATCAGTTATAGAGTATTTTTCCTAGAGAAAATTGCCTATGATGGGAAGGAGACCAGGGGTAGATATAATAATGAGCTGTCATGAAACAGAGTTTTCTCAATTAGGGTTTTGTCGGGGAGTCTGAATATGGATTACTGATGCTATGTCGTGACAGTTGAGAATCAGGGAGACATCTGTTCTGTAGCAGTTATCTTCTTATTGCTTAAGAAAACATACAATCAAAAGCAGCTTATGGAAGGAAGTGTTTATTTCATCTTATAGTCTTCAGGGTAAGTTTTATCACAGTGAGAAAGTATGGCATGAGCAGGAAGCTGCCTTACATATCTAGGTAAAAGTAGTCTAAGTACAGGGCTTGGAGGGCTAATTAACCCCAAGGTTCATCCACAGCAACATACCTCCTCCAGCAAGGCTTCACCTTCCATGGTGCCATCATTGTTCAATTGAGTATGAGGCTTAATAATAAACACATGAGGCTGTGGGGGGCATTTTTCCCTTGGCTGCCATAGACTCATAACCATCATATGAAGCAAAATGAATTCAGTCTATTTTTAAAAGTTCTCATGGTCTTTACCAATCCCAACACTGTTCAAAAGTCCAAAGTCTCATTTGAAACTTAAGACAGTCTCTTAACTGTGAGCCTGTAATATCAAAACACAAGTTCAATACTACCAACACATAACACAGAGCAAACATTCTCACTTTAAAAAGTCATAGCAAGAAAAGATTAGACCAATACAAGATGGAAAACCTTCAGGGCAAACATCAAATCCTGCAGCTCTGTGTCCAGCTTCTCTAGGCTCCAAATTCTGTCCCTCCAACCTTAGCTTCTTGCTCTCTGGGCAGATTTATCCAAGCCAGAGTGAGCAGCTTTCCTTGGCAGCCCTCTAATTGTTCTGGCATCTCCAAAATCCTGGGGTCTCCACTTCAGCCCACAGTGTTTCTTCCCAGCTCCATGCCATATGGCCTCATAGGGGCTCAGTGCAGGGATTTTAAGCCTGCCCCATACTTTCCAGTGGTCAACTCCAAAAAATAAAAAAACCACCATGTTGTAAATCTATTGACCCCTCCCCCTCTTTCCTGCATTTGTCATACTTCCAAACCAGTACGTTAGGTTACTAAATTTGCTAATCTGGAGTAGAGTGAAATAAAGCCAACTTTAAAGATCAGGAAGTTCCTTCAACATTCTTCCTTCATGCCCTTTTCCTTTTAAAAGAGAATCAGTTGGGTGTGGTGACTCATGCCTTTAATTTTTGATACTTAGGAGACTGAGGTAGGAGGATCACTATGAGTTGGAGGCCAGCCTGAGCTACAGAGCGAGTTCCAGATTAGCCCTGCAGAAAATAAGATCCTGCTCCCCACAAAAAAATCCAAAAACATTAAAAGAGAATTAGCACTCCTCTTACTGTCCCAATGCAGAGCAGCTGGCCCAATATCAGTGGTGGTAATCTTGAAAACAATTACAGCTGAACTACAGTCTCTACTCAAAGCTTTCATTTCTTTCTGTGCCAAACTTTACATATTTCATATCCTCTACTCAATGCCCTTCCATTACTTCTGAATTCAACTTTTCTCATGTTCCCAGGACATGGGCAGAGCAGCCAGCCTCTCACAAAACAGCTTCTATCCCACTTCTGCTAAAGTCCTTTTTACCCTCTGAAGCCCCATAAGCTAATTTTCCACAGTACACAGTTCTCAGTTTGTACTTTCAAACTGTGACCAGAATAATCTATCAAGCTCTCTTTATAATACTGCAAGACATCTTTCAGTTCAAATTTCCAAATCCTTCCATATCCCATATTCCTCCCACAAATCAGTTCTAAAACACCAAAATCAAAACAAAACAAAACAAAACAAAAATAAAAAATATATAGTTGGGCGTATTGCAGCAAGAGCCCCACTCCTGCTATCAATTTTCTGTAGCAGTTACCTTTGTGTTGCTGGGGAAAAAACCCAACCAAAAGCAGCTGATGGAGTTTTGGCTTATAGTCTTGAGGTGAAGTTTCATCATGGTGAGACAAGCATGGCATGAGCAGGAAGATGTCTCACATATCTGAGTGAAAGTAGTATAAGGACTGGGCTTGCATCTTGGCTCATAAACCCCAAGGTCCACACAGTAAGGCTCCACCTCCCAAAGTGCCATCAGCTGGTGATTGAGTATGAGGCTTAATCACAAACACATGAGGCTATGGAGGATATTTCACATTCAAACTACTATATGTACCCCCTTGGACTCTACCAAGACCCAAGTGAAAATATAAGAAACCAATATGTATGTTTTCATATACATGTCCCTAACATTTGGTATGGATAGATGTTTTGCTAATTTGGTAAATTTGTAAACATATATACAGACTATAATTGTCTCTACAATTATGTATATGAATCTATAATTTGTACATATCTGTATGTATATATAGTAATTTATAATGAATATATATGTTTATATACAGATCATGGATAACCTCTATTTACATCTTACAAATGTTCAGTTTCTAAAATTAATTTAAAAGATCTAAGAAAATATGTATGCTACATATGAATCTCTTATCAGTTGTTTGTATTGAGCACACTTTCTCCCATTCTGGCCCTTTAAAATTTTTATTTTATTAATTTTATGCCCTTTACCGTGTAAATATATAACATGCTGGTCATGTTCACATTGGTCTATTCTGACCTTTATTATCATGTTACTTTGTGATGGAGATTTTATGCTGTTTTAAAGCCCCTCTGTTCTGATACCCCTCTCCCAAAGAAAATCCTCTTCTATAAGAAATGATGCTCTGTGAAAAAGGAACGTGAGGCCTTACTCTCATCATGGCCTGGAACGGCTGTGTCTCCTCCAACAGCTACATTTCCATTCTTCAGTTCAGTTATCTTACAAAGACCAGACCACGGGCAAAACTCCCCTCAGCAAGCTGCTTTCTGCTCTTCTTTTTCTGCTTTTCTGTGCTGGCTTATTACTGGCTTATTATTGCTAAGAAAATGTGTTTATGCCCCCAAATCATGAAACCTTAGAAACTTGAAGCCACCAATAATGTAAAGAACTCAAGATGATGTCAAAATGCCCACTGAACAGCCTATAAAAGCTCCAATTCACTAGAGCAAAGTGATAAAGGAGCTTGGAGTTTTAACTCACTTCAGCCTACATGTAAAATAAATCTAAGTTCTCTGGCCTCTCTGAGTGGTGCTTGGTTATTCTCACTGACTCAAACTCGAGTTTCTGCAACAACTTTTTGGCATCTTTAGGTGAGCAGAAATTGATATTTTAATCTAGTTTAATTAATATCTTTACTGAATTTAGAGACATTTTCTACTATCCCTTCTTTAAAAAAATATTTTTTATTTATTTATTTGTGTGTGTGTGTGTGTGTGTGTGTGTGAGAGAGAGAGAGAGAGAGAGAGAGAGAGAGAGAGAGAGAGAGAACATGGGCATGCCAGGACCTCTTCTACTGCAAACAAACTCCAGAATCACGTACCACTTTGTGCATCTGGATCTACATGGGCTCTGGGGAATCTAACCCAGGCCAGAAGGCTTTAAAAGCAAGTGCCTTTATCCTCTGAGCCATCTCCTCAGCCACCCTATAAAGTCTTTTTAATGAAAATATTTATTTTGGTTTTTCTTTAGGCTTTTTTTTTTTTTTTTTTTGAGACAGAGTTCCATTCTGTAGCCCTGGCTGGCCCAGATTAACCTCAAACTCACATTCCTGCCTCAACCTCTGACGTGTTAGATTTATAGACATGCACCACAATGCCTGGCATTATAATTCTTTATAATCCTAAAATCTATAGCTTTGTCTTCTCTATAAAAGTCAATGGCTCATTTATAAACCGGTATTTTAATCTGGTGGCAAGTTGAGTTCTAATCTCACTTATTTTGTACAAATATACATATGTCTAATAATTTATTTAAAAAAATACTTACCCTCTTCCCTCAACCTCTCGAGTGCTGAGATTACAAGAATGCACCAGTTTATAGTGACATTTTTACCTTGAAAACTTCCTAACGTTATATCGTAATTATAAATTATAACTTTTGGATTTTCTATAGGCATAGAGACATAATCTTAATATTAGATTTTTATCCCTCTCTAATTCTTATTTACGTTTTTCTTGAATGCACAATCCTGGCTAAGACCTCTTTAGTGTATTATAAAATGAAATTAGCTTTACCAAGTTTTTTTCTCATCTTTATTAATTCTGAGAGTGAATAGATACTAAATTTTTATTAAATACATTTTCTGCATCATTGAGAAGACGTTGTTTCTCTTTTTCTTTTTAAATTTACTTGTGTGTGTGTGTGTGTGTGTGTGTGTGTGTGTCAGGATCTCTTGCCACTACAAATGGACACCAGATGCTTGTGCCACTTTTTGGATCTGGCTTTCTTCGGATGGTTGGAGAATTGAATCCATGCCGGCAGGCTTTGCTAGAAAGCATCTTTAGCCACGGAGACATTTCCCAAGCTTTGGTTGTTCCACTTTTGATCTGCTAATGTGACTGATTGGATTTTTTTGTTAAGTGAACCTCGTGTCCCTGGGCTAAGCTCAACTTGGACATTATGTGTTTTTAAAATTGGTTACTGAATTCAGTTTTTATATTTGTGTACTTAGCTTCATATTTTTCTTTGCATATCACTTCACCTGCATTTCACATTTTAATATATAGCATTTTGTTCTAGAAATTTTCTAATTTTAAACAAGTTTGCATTTCATCAGTAAGTTATTTCATTTGATTGATTGATTATTATTGATTTTTTAAAAATCTTAAATATATATTTATTGTCCATAATATGTTACATTATTCAGTGGGCAAACAATGATCTGTTATCCCCAATTCCCCAATGCCCCCCTCCCCATCCCCAATCAGCTGGATATCCTCCTCCGTGTACCATCTGGATTATTATTGATTTTTGATCTTGCTAAATTGTACACACTGGATTCTCATTATGTTTTCCAGCTGCCCTATAATCCTCTATCTTTCTGGCTCAGCCTACCAAAAACTGGGATTATAGGCATGAACCACCATGCCTAACCTTAATTTCATTATATCTCCTTTCACATATGTATATATGATCTTTCCAGTTATTTTAAAACTTTTGTCTCTTTAGCTTTTTGCAGTGAGATAAAAGAACACATTTGTGTATAATTGAAGCTGCTTAAAATTTTAAACTTGAAGTGTTGCTCATTATTTTTATAATTCTTCTTTTTATAATATCTGAAGTTCCCACAATTCTATCATCTCACTTCTGATTTGTTTTCATATTGTCTTTACTTGAATGCATAATTATCTTCGTGGCAAATATATTTTTAAAACTTTCAAAGAAATAATTTGCAGAGCAAAATGTAATCTTCCTCCAGAGCATTCTGATTTTCTGCTTTGAGATGTCTGGGGAGCCTTGGGAGACTGGGATCATTTTAAGCCTGTTAGGAACTAAGATTTTCTTGGTTGCACAGATATCTCAAACTATTTGGAAGTCCATACATGACTGCTGTTTCTTCCTATTATTCATTTCTTCACAACAGTCCACAGATAAGTCTAAAGTTTAGTAACCTGAACGCATTTTTACTTATTTGCTCTCAACAGAGTGAGTGGGCTTGGTGGAGACAATTTTTTTTAGCTCTTCAGAGTACTCGGGAAATTTTAGTAGAGGACCACATTCCTCTCCATGTGGCCTCTCCACATGGTCAGGGTCCTTAGATCTCGTAACCAATGGCTAACAAACACTTAGCACAGGTAGAAGCTGCTAGGCTGAGGGATGACATCACTTCTTTGTTGTTTAGGGTTTTGTTTTGAAACAGGGTTCATGTAGCCCAGGCTGGCCTTGAACTTGCTAGGTAGCAAAGGCTGAACTTGAATTCAGTTTTGAACATCCACTTGCCAATGGTTGGGATTAGAGCGGTGTGTGGCATGCCTGGCTAGCACCATTTCTGACACATTGACTAAAGCAAGGCAGAGAGACAGTCCCAATTCAAGAAAGTGATGCAGGGCATGAATGAATGCCGGGTTTACTGAGGATCACCAATGCAATCTTTTCTTTATTTAGTTTATTCTTTTATAAATAAAAATCTTTATTTTAAAATTTATATCACCACTTCCCTCCTCTCTACTTTGTCTTTCTTGTCTTTCTCACCCCCCAACCTCTTTCTTATTATTTCCTCTTTTGATGTCTTTTTTTTTCCTTCCATCATCCATGACAACCTATTGATGGGCCTAATACTATGCAGGTCTTGTGAGATCATTAATGCTACAACCACTTTGTGTTGGGAATACAACATTCCTCCCCATTTTTTGGCTTTTAAATTGTTTTTGTCTCCTCTTCCACTACAGTCCCTGAGCCATTGGAGGCTGTGATACCTCCAGGGTGATTTTCAGTTTACCTTAGTCCTGAGTTGTGGTAAACTTGGATCTCATTAACACTGCAGGATTCCTATCCTTGCTGAACCACTGCCCACATTTTTTTCACGTTTTCCTGTAAAACTGTTTGAAGGCCCACTCAGCTTTGCAGCTTCTCTCCTCCACGGCATCGTCTAGTTACAAATAATTCTTCACTCTTCAGTGCTTTAAAGATATCTATTTTCTTTCTATTTTTCTAGTTGCGTTCACAAGGAGAACTGTGTAAACTACTCAAGTCAGTAATGACCAGGAAACTCCTAATCCAGAAACTGCTGATTATCCTCTTTCAACTACATGTTCACCTCTCCAAAGGCTTCTCCCACTGCTCTATAAATGAGCCTGCGTATGGGCCCCACTGCAGCTGAGGCCCATTAGCTCAAAAGCCTGCCGGAGCCAAAGTCAAATTTTTACACATCCAATTATTTTAAAAATAGTCCAAACCAGCAGAATTGTAGTCGGTTGGAGCCTTTCTGTTTTGCATACCACATCTGCTGGTCATTGATAAGACAGCCTGTGGTTTTAAACTCCCCAGATGCTCTGGTCTTGCTGCTGAATGGTGTGGCCTTCTTCCTCACCTCCCACCCTTGCCCTTCAGCAAACTCATGTGCACTCATGCAGCAGCCAAGCTCCTGGTTCTTTCCCAGTCCCGTCTTTGCCCTTGATCGATTCCTGAGCCCCTCACAAGCACCTCGGGCGTTGCACCCAGGATGGTCGCTCTCCTCTCGAGAAGGTTGAAGACAGTGGGTTACTGAGAGGACAGTGCTGTGAGCTCAGGGAAGCAGGCAGCACGGGGCCAGGTACGTGGAGAGTCCATAGTGGGGACAGAAGAGAAAGGCCAGGCACCATTTAGTGCCAATCGCAGATAGCGATGCCAAAGCCCTGCTCGTGATCATTTCTGAAGCACCTGTTCCCATCATGTGTGATTCCAGTGTCCTGACCACCGAGACTCCACGAGGGTCCACAAAAGGCCACGTTCCACAGCCCTGTGATTTCCTCACAGTTGCAGACAGAATATTGGAGCAGCTCATCCGACTCTTGCTCTCTGGGGTCAAGGCGGATGGTGTGGGGGAACCTCAGGAACCACAGACCCTGCCAGTGAGGGACTTGTTCTCTCCTGTGGAAGAGCATGGGGTCCAGGGCTGACCCCTAGTGGCCGTGGAGCTGGTGACACTTTACAAATACCATCTCCCAGTTTTCACTGGAGGGTTCATGAATTTGACTTTCTGTGACATTGTACTTGAGTTTTTCTACTGATAATGAGTGAAAAGTAAAAGTATACTTGGGCTTTCTAGTAGCTTCCAAGAGCCTGTTGGTAAGCTTTGTTTTGATTTTCTATTAACTCCCGTTTTCTTCTGTGGGCTATTAAGAACCATTCTTCATGCTCTCTGATAAGGAGGAACACACCTGACTACTTGGCCAAGCACAGGAGATAAAGTGTGCATCTAATATTGCCAGCATTTTCTATGCTGGTTATAGAAGTACTCCTCAAAAAGAGGACCCAGAGTTCTGACTCCAATGGCCACTGATGGCTTAAGCAGCCCAAGATTCTGTGTGCTGTAACTATTACAATTCTCTTACCCCCGCATCTTGCCCAGAGTCTGAAAGCTGCATACCATTCTATGCTTCTGAATCTGCACAAGCACCAAACAAAAGTTTCTGTGCCTTTAACGTGGTCCCCTGGAGAGAAATGACAATCTTTGTAGGCCAACAATCTCTGTGGAACTGTGCGAGTGTCTGGGGTATAGAGAAATGGCTAGGCAGACCTCCTCAGCCTGAGACCTTGTCTACCACTTCCAAGCACAGTTCCTACCACTGGTCCTGGTCAAACCGTCAGCAGGAATAGTGCTCTGTCTCCTGCTGACTCCTGACGCCAGCTTCAGCGATGCTGAACTGCAGCAAAACTCCAAGTGGATCCTGATAATACAGTGCCTGGCCTGCCTGGCAGCTCCTGGGGGTCTCTCAGCCTTTGTTTTCCAAAGCTTCTCAAGGCAGAAATGTTTCGCATTATCCTCTGACACACCTTTGGGTCAAGCTTGCACGTAAACCTGTTGTAACCCTCACTCCATTCACTTTTTGAACCTGCCAAGACCTGTTTTTTCCATGAACAATCTCCCTGGGAGGGAGTTCCCCTTTCCTAGAATTCAAATCTGATTCTGACATTGTGGTTGGTTAAGCTCAGCCCCAAAGCTTAGCATCATGACTGTTTTCTTCTTGAGCTAGCCCCTAGCCCAGACCACAGTGAGGTTAGAAACAGACCCTGACCAGGAGGCAAGCTCTCTTTTGGCTTCCTATTCATCACTCCTGAACTTCCAGGTTCCATGAGTCTCCCTTGACCCCCAAGTCCCACATGGACTATAAAAGGACCCTATCTTATTCACCCCACCCTTCAAAAAGGAATCTCGGAGCTGGAGAGATGGCTTAGTGGTCAAGGCACTTGCCTCCCAAGCAGAAGGACCACCAGAATTCAAACCCCAGTACCCACATAAAGCCAGATGCACAAGGTGACGCATGTGTCTGGAGTTCATTTGCAGTGTCTGGAGGCTGTGGCATACCCATATTCTCTCTCTCCCCCCTTCTCTCTGTATCTCTCTCGCTAAAATAAATAAATAAAATATTTTAAAATGAATATTTACTGACAGATATAAAGCAAATTTAAGGAAGTTATTTCTTTCCACAGTGTGCCAAACACTGTGTACTTGATGCTCCTGCTTGTAAAATTGTTGCATATAATTTGTTTTAATTGCTTTTGATTATTTGGCTATAGGCTCATTGTTATAGGATCCAGGAAGATAAGCATCATTATCCTCATGACTTATTCATTTCTACTTTTCTACTTGCATTTACTCACCAATAGTGCAAAGGACTCCCTCAGATTCTACCCTTGTAACCATCTGATGTATACAATATTGCCAGTGAGGACTAAAAGATACTCATAACCCAGTGCAGACAGAGACTTTGTGAGCTGGGGTGGGCGGCCATCCCCAAGATGTGCTAATATTGGACCCATTTCTTCAAACTTGTCTGAACTTGTGGCTCTGGGCTCACTCTGGATTCCTGTCTTTCTCTGCTTTACCCTGGACCTGAGAACCCTGAATTTCATTTCCAGCTTTTTTTTCTCAGACATTGAGCTTAGCTCCATCCTCCACTGTGACTTATCATTGAATTGTAATCTTCAGAGTGCTTGGAAATCATGACAGCTCTTCTGAAGTCAGAGAGCACAATGGAAACGAGCAAGGGGACATGGGAGTGTGACAGCTCTCGTGCTAGGACCTGCTCCATAGCTCACGGCGCTGAGTCTGCACGGCTGCTCAGTCTGCCTTTCTAAACTTGTTTGTTCATGTGTGAAATGCAAATAGGAGTGTACCTACAATAAAAGGAATGCAAACAAAAGAAAACAACAAATAAAATCATTAAGTGCAGTGCCTAGTGCATTCCACACATGCTGGCAATTTTTGGTATTCTTGTTATTAATGTTTGATTGTGACTATTGTGGCTTTTGCTTTGGTTATCTTCATTATAATCTGGAAAAAATTATATTAAAATTAAGACTGCATTCAGTTTCTCAGGGAAGCTCTTGCTAACCTCTAGACCAGATCAGCTGTCTTTGTTCTATACTCTCATGGATTCATGTTCTTTCCTTCACTGAACACTGGTAATAAGATACTCATTTTGTGATCATGTGCTTAATTTACGTCTCCTTCATCAGTCAGTTACATGAGATCAATAGTCGGTTTTTTTGCTGCCCATTTTCTCTAGCACCCGGCAAACTGTCTGGAGTAGCAACAAATGATGTAATGGAACATTCACTTTTTATTTAAGTGATCAATATGAACTTTTTGCTCAAGTTCAGGTACACTGACCATCATAGCCTCCTTGTTTTGTTCACCCTCGAGTACGGAAATGTATAGTTCCTACCATTTGTAAAGCTTACTATAAGCTGGGTATGGGGGCTCATGCCTAGGATCTCAGCACTCGAGAGGCTGAGGTAGGAGAATTGCTGTTAGTTCGAGATCAGCTTTGGTTACAGAGTGAATTCCAGGTCAGATGGACTAGAGTGAAACCTTATTTCGAAAAAAAAAATAAGCTTAATATATTAAAAATGAAATTTAATAAGATGCATATTGAAACGCAAGCAAAATGAGTGAAACTGTGGTAAAGAAAAAAAGATGAAGTAAGCATATGGTTCCTAGTAATGATGATAATAAGTACACATTCACTCTTCCAGTGTAACATATAGCTAGCTATCTAAAACTAAACAAATAGAAAGTGGGGGAAGGTACTGATCACAGTGACCCAGGGCCTGGGAAGAGCAGGTTAGAGCTACATGAGGAGCGAAGAGGACCGAGGAGAAGATGAAAACATCCAAGAGGAGAGAGGCTATGTAGACACTCAGCAGACGACTCTAACATGGCCTCACATATTCTTCTTTTTAGTAGAAGATTTTAGAACTCAGGAAACAAATTAGTGCTTGATAGAGATTAATTTCAATTAATCCTGTGAGCTTGAATCACCACTCTGCCTTGTAAATATTTACAACTCTTCTATTAGCTCTGCAGTCCCCTGACATTCACACTTTATTCATAGGCCGCCTCTGTCTTAACCTGTAATTGCTAATACAAATGGGTGAAAACATCACCGATTGGGGTTGCCACAGAAATGACACTCTTTTCTGCTCCTTGTGAAACCAGCATTTGCCTCACTTTCATCTACTCAGAAAATTCATCACTTTAAATTTGAAAAAGAAATTCCAGAAAGTTCCATGTAACCATAAATGAACTAGAGCATCATTTGAATCCCCTACTGCCCTGTGAACAAAGATATTTGGTACCTTGTCAAAAAGGATATTAAACTATCCATGAGGCTAAGACTAGGGTATTGATGTATAAAACTAATTTCCTCCCTTTTTGTGTGTCTCGGAGGGGCTAAGAAAGGGCTAGATCTTTACCTGTTTCATATTCGGTGGGCGGGCATTTTCTTAGGCTCTTGCACTGGGCATGCCACATGGAAAGGAATGGTTGTGAGCATCTTAATCTTGCCTTATCTAACTTTAAAATTTTACACATTGGTGTCAATATAATATTTATGGGGCTGGAGAGTTTTCTCATCAGTTAAGACACTTGCAAGCCTGATGACATAGTTTTCAATTCCTCAGTTCCCAGGTAAAGCCAGATGTACAAAGTGGCACATGCATTTGACGTTTGTTTGCAGTGGCAAAAGGCCCTGGCACACATATTCTCATTCTCTCTCTCTCTCTCTCTCTCTCTCTCTCTCCTTTTTTTATTATTTTTTTAAAATTATTTTATTGTCCATAATGAGTTACAACATTTAGTGGGCAAACGATGAGTTGTTATCCCCAATTCCCCACTGCTCTCTCTCCTTAAATATAAAAAAATATATATTTATTTTAAATATGAGATTTTTGTTGTTGTTGTTAGAGACAAAGTCTCATCTATAGCCCAGGCTGGCCTTGAACTTGCAACATTCCTCCTGCCTCAGGCTCCCAAGTGGTGGGATCATAGGTGTGAGCCATCATGCAATCCTATGAAATTTTGAATTCTCAGGACTCACATTCTCTAAAGTGGCTATGATTTCTTTGCCTCACCCCTTAGCTCCTTCCCTCTTGAAGGTCTAGCATTATAAACAATGGGCTTTGTTTGTCTGCCCCTCCCTTCATTTCTGGGTCAGTGAAGATGTATCATCATTCAGCAAGATGATGAAATCAATCATTTGAGAAGTGGTTCTGAAGAGCTGTGAATACAATCAAGGACTGAAACCCATAATCAAAATATGCTTGCTGATCATTTCATGCTTTGCATTTAGCAAGCGGACAAAATAGGAAAGGCAGCATCTGTTTTTAGGAATGGATGGAGTGGGAAGAGCCACAAGGAAAAGTGGATGGCGCTGTGGTGGGGCGGGGCAGTGGGCAAGGAGCATTTAAGAAGTGTTCTGCCTTCTAAAAAGGTAGAACCTCCATGGTCTTTGCAGGTCACCCTTCCCTAAACCAGTCAAGTGTCTCACAATAATTGGGAACAGGATTTTTAGTCTGCTTACCTTTCTTTCTCTCTTTCCTTCAATTAGGTTCTATCCTTTTTTACAGAATCTCTTGAAATAACTTTCAGACACTGCATCCTCTCAGTATTTTTAACTTAGTAGTATCTAAATATTTTGTAAGCCTAAACAGATACAAAGGATGTAATTCTCACTTATACTTAAAGTATTGGCATGTTAAAATAAAACTGTGGTAACATTTTTTTGGTTTGTTTATTGTGGTGTGGGTCTTGCAACACATGCTAGGCAAGCACTGAGCTATATCCTCATCCCTATAAAAATTCTTTAAATCTATTCAGTGAAATCTAAATGTCTGCAGACATTTAGGAATGTCTATGAGTATAGAATCTAAATGCTACACATGCATACACACACATACACAATTTGGAGAATCACCCTTCCCCCATTCCTAGTGGAGCCCAAATTGTATTCTATAGGGCATTTATCCAACAGTTTGCCAGACAAGTGCTGTTTCTAGCATCTATGTTTCAGACTTGGGCTAAGCACTTGGCATGTTATTATCTCATCCTGAGCAGTCATCTAAGGTTAACATTGTTACCAACATGTTACTTATATGAAACTGAGAGAAGTTTGGGTCCAGGATTTTTATACACTGTACTCCAAACTATTCCTTTACAAAAATATATTGCAATTGGTATAAAAATCTATGAGGGATACTTCAGCAGAATGTGTAGCTTCCAGCACACTCCTTACACTCCCGACCCTTTTAGCCTGCCTTGCTTTTCCTTCATCACACAAGAACATCTGATCAGCTATATGTTTGTTTTTAAGCTTCCCTAGAAGCAAGAATTTGGTCCATTTTATTTACTATTTTCTGGGTGATTAGAACAGTATTAAGCACATCATTGCTATTCAATAAATACTTGTTGGATAATAAACAAAACTTGCTGGTATAAAGCCATTTGCTCTTGTCAAAGACTCTAGATTTACAAGTAATTGTTATGTGGCTAATTCGGCTTGTCATAAGTAATAAGATGAGATCTGGGTCAGCCATCCACTGGCTTTTGAGTAAAGACTTGTGCACTAGTCAACAAAAAGAGAGAATCTGATTACATACCCAACGTACTTCCTGAGCAATGATAAATGACAAATTTATTTACCTCATTCAAGTTTCTGAGGCAAATACAGACTATGGCGGCCTTGTTGCAGAATGATGGGAGGGCTACCACTTTGAACCTTTGAACACATTCCCCCCATTCACAGCTGGCAATTTGGGACATCAAGACATGTTTGGAAAACTAGCTAATGGCAGTAACCTTCCAGAAAAGAATGAAAGACAATGACTGGGCATCCACGGGTGGGCACACTGAAAACCTGAGGGACAGCATGGTAGAAGCCTAGGAAAGCATGGATAAGGACTGTGACATCTTCTGGGAAAGAATCCATTCTAAGAAAAGTGAGAGTAAGGTGTGATGACCTTGATCTAGGAGCAAAGCTTTACACGGCTGAGAGGACTGAGATTCTGAGTATAACATCACTGTCACTGGTCTCTCACTCACCCTGGGAGATGAGTCTGGGTCTTAGAGGAAACAAAGCTAATCCTCATGAGAGGCACTAACAGACAAAGAGCAAAGAGCCATTCCCTATATTATAGCCCAGCAGGGATTGGTGACTCCCTCACATCTCTCTGGAGTAGGAGTGGTCATAGGACTTGAGGGCTGAGTGCTTAGCATGCATCACTCCTGCCATGTGTGGGATGAAAGCTGTGTCCATCTAAATGGCAGTGGGCCAGAAGCCAGGGTTGGATGGAACAGTAGTCAAGGGCATGCCCACAGAGCCAACAGCAAAACAGTGTCATTGGCAGAGTGGAATCTTAGCTGGGAGGACAGCACCCCTGCTTAGGAATAAGCCAGTTCTTTGGTTCTGGAGGCTTTCTCAGAAGAGACCCCTAGGACAATTTGGGTGGTGGAAACTTTACAGGGAACCCAAGTTCTTAAGTCAGTTGAAAGGCCTCAGAAACTCTACACAGAACAACGAGTCTCTCACGTTAAGTGACTATCACATCCCCAATAGTCTAGTTGTCCCACAATTCACTAGAGCCTCTCTCTTCCACCACTAGCTTCTTAACTCAATACCTTGGTTCAGAGAGACTATCTAAATTAGTGCAGAAGGCAAAACATGCTGTGCTGGTGTCAAATTAGGATAAAAGAGAACTCTCAGCCCTTCTAGGAGTATCAGAATTTTAAGACTCTCCTTCCAACAACATGTTAAGGAGATGTTAAGATTCCTTAAACAATGGAACAGGGAAAAGCTCATCACATGCAAGCACTGGTAGGGACTGATTTGGCCTGGCAGTAAGAAAATTGGATTAAATGTGCCTTAGATGTAAAGCTTCTTGGAGTGGTAATGCTCTTCAATGTTAAAGATAGGTTTATTCATTAGTGAGGATCCTGGTCTCTTTTTGAATATGGACTCACCTTATGCTATTTAGATAAATGGCTTTTGAACCAGCAGCATCAAATGACAGGCTAATTTTAGACTGGGAAGGATGATGAGGACTTTCGTTCAGTCACAATGGTTCCTGGTGTGTTCATTGTGCTTCTTTACAAAGGATTCTACATACCTTGAAAAAAATGAGTCATTCTTCTTACAAAATCTCAGTGAGACAAGAGCTAAAGTACCCGGTAGGCTGATGGAATAAAAGCCTTCCTCTTGTCACCTTTCTGAGTCCTCTGAAGTAGCCAGGGACTCCACTCTGTCACTTCATAAGTAAGGTTGAAGATCAGAAGATAAAGGGGAAAGCTACTTAATAGACTCTATGATAGATTTATCAATAGGCATGGAAAGGACTGAGGCAGAGCTCTGAGGCAGCTACTTAGGGTAATTCTCTCAAAGAATAAAGGACTAGAGATGGCGAAAATTTTCCTTCTCAATGTTTCTCCCACCTCTTAGAGAACACTTCCCCTTTGCCTATCCTCAGAGTTGGACCCGTGTTCTTGCTTGGTGGCAGTGGGGGCTGTGACTTTTGGGTCTCTGATCAGACTTGAATGAGCACTTAACCCATCTTGGTCCTCTGGGTCCTTGCTTCAGGGATTTGGGGGTCAGGACTAGCAAACACTGCGAAGTGAATATGAACCAAGATTATTTTCCGTTCCCTGATTCTACCTCGGTTTTTTGTTTGTTTGTTTGTTTGTTTGTTTGTTTGTTGTGGAAATGGGTTCCCCTCTCTGAAAAGCTCAAAAGTTGTTTTTAAACGATGGCCTTTTCAGAGAACTCAACACTAAATCAGACTGCCAAGAGGCCTGCCATGGCTCAGGGAACATTTTGAAAAGGGGGGGTGGAAAAATTATAAGAGCCACAGAGTGGGTAGGAATAAACTGAGTCACAGTGCCTGGCTACCCCACAGGGACTGACTAAGGCCTTCCTGACCCCACAGAGACCACCACTACCCCACTGAGGAGGGCCTCCAGTGTGATAGGAGCTGGGGCGAGGGGATAAAAGAGTATAACCTGTTATAATTTATATAAAATTAAATTTAAAAAGACAGCCTTGCACTGCTGAAATAGCTACTCTATCAGTTACTTTTCTTGTTACTGTGACTAAGTAAGTTCCTAACAGGAAGCAACTTAAGAAGCAACTTAAGGGTTTGTTTGGGCTTGCACTCAGAGGGGACACAGGAGTCCAAGGTGGCTGGTCACACAGGAAGCTGAGAGTAAACGTGAAGTAAGGCTGGGGCATAAAACCTCAAGGATGGACCCCAGCGACCCACTGCCTCCAGCAGGGTTCCACTTTCTAAACCTACACAGCCTTTGCAAAACAGTACCACCAGCTACTGACCAAGTGGGCAAACACATGAGCCTATGGGCAACATGTTTCATTCAAACCACACAGTCATCAACAGAAACATGAAGTCATGAGTCATCCACATCACAACAATAACAGAAGAATGGGGACTCATTCCCAAGATGTGTTAGGAATGCAATGGGAAAGATAAGAGGGGTAATAGACCAGTATGAAAGGAAATCCAGATTTAGACCATTTACATTACATATGCTTATGTTAAGGCTTAAATATTGTTTTGTTTTCTGTTAATCACATCTCTGTTTCTTATCTTCCTGTAGGTTACTTGAACATTTTATTGATTTATTTTTAAATATTTTAATTTATTTATTTATAAGGAGAGAGAGAGAGAGACAGAGACAGAGAGAGAGAGAGCGTGCACCAGGGTCTCCTGCCACTGCAAACCAACTCCAGATGCATGCACCACTTTGTGTCTGGCTTGACACAGGTATTGAGGAATTGAATCTGGGCCTGCAGACTTTTAAAGCAAATACCTTTAACCACTGAGCAATCTCCCCCATCCTATCCTCCCACTTTTTAATATCATTCTCTTGAGTGTGTTGGTATAGCTTACTAAGGAATTATGTGTAACACAGGAACTCACGAGGAGAATAGTCTTTAATGTTCCGTGTTTCTGTTTTCTCCACTGATCTTTCTTCTTCATGAGCAGGGCACTTTCCTTTGATATTTCATTTCTTTTGAAAACTTCCATAAATCATTCTTTTAAAATATTTTATTATTTATTTGCAGAGAGAGAGAGAGAAAGAGAGAGAGAGAGAGAGAGAATGGGTGTGCCAGATCCTTCTTGCCACTGCAAACAAACGCTGACACATTTGACACTTTGTACATCTGGCTTTATGTGGGTTCTGGGCATTTGAACCCAGACTGTAGGGCTTTGCAAACAAGTGCCTTTAACCACTGGGCAATCTCTCCAGTCCCATAAATCATTCTTTAACTATAGCTCTCTCCTAGTGATGAATTCCTTCAGATTTTCTTTTTCTGAAAAATTTCTTAATTTTTCCTTAATTCCCCAAATACAATTTCACCAGATACTGAATTTGCAGTTGACAGTTCCTCTCCTTCACACTTGGAAGATGCTCTGCTCTTTGTCTTTCTGGCTTTTGTGGCTGCAGGTGAGGGATGAGCTGTCCTTCAGATTGCCCATGCCCTGTAGGCAATGTATTGTTTTTCTCTGACTACTTTCTGGGCTTGTTCTCTGGTTAGAGTTTAATTATTCTGTGTTTGCCTTGGATTTCCTTGGGTTTAACCTGCTTGGGTTCACTACCTGTCAGCTTCTTCTATCTATAATTTAAGTTTCTTGCTAAGTTTGGGGAATTTTCAGCCATCAATTCTTTGAATCCCATTCTCTGCTCTCCACCTAAGATTCTCATGTTGCACTTGCTGAATTTCTTTGTCATTGTGTCATAGGTTCCTGAGACTCTGGTTGTTTTCAATTTATGTTCTCTCTGTTGTTTAAACTGGGCACATTTTATTGATCTGTCCTCAGTTTCATTGATTCTGTCCTGAGTCATCTCTACTCTATTATTAAACTCATCTAATTAGTGTTATTGTTTGTTACTTCTCAGTTGTATAAATCCATTTAATTCCTTTCCTATGAGCTTTCTTTGCTGAAATTTTCTACAGCATATGGATTCAACAGTTGGTAATTTTATTACATTTCACTGACTTTCAATTTCACTATGCTGTCACTGCTTTGATCCAGGTCTCTGAATATAAGAATGGTACTCTCAGTGGATTTGCAGCTCGCTCCTACTTTTTGAATAACTTGCAGAATACAAATGTCTAATTTAGATAGAAATAGGTGCTTTGGGCAGCATGCTAGTACCCTAATCAGCTGAAAAAAATAACATTTGTATGACATTAAAACAAAATTAATAGCAAGACACTGATTACATGAAAGGAGTTTATGTTGTAATTATTAAACTTGCAAGCAGCTCAGCATAATTAATGCCTTAATTAATTAGGATATGACCTGAAATTTTAGCTTCCAAAACTAATATAGGCAATTAAAAGTCAGATTTGTAAAGTGAATTTTAAAAATTACAATGTAATTTGACATAACTTTTTTCTCCTCATTTTGAGGAGCATTTTATAATGATTAAGCTTAAAATGCAATTCGTTGATTCATGTCCCCAAGGCTCTAACACAACAGCTTATCCTGAGGCCTTAGAACTTATTTCAGCCATTATTCTCACACAGACCTTCAGCAGTAGGGGCTCTGCCACTACTAGACATACATCTCCATAGGTTTCAGACAAATGCAGTAAAGACGCTACTTCTCCTGGTGCCTCGAATGAACTATAAACTGGAAGGTTGATGCTGACTTTGATCAGACACCACACCATTATCAAAGAGCTATTTGGATCCAATGGGAAGTTTGCACCAGCCATTTGTCCTTCTGTATAAGCTTACCATGTGGTGCATGTGGCCGTGTAAGTTATCACACAGCAAAGCACAATCCAACGCCAAGGGACATCACGTCAATAGATAAAAGCAGACAATTCAATAAGCAGTAGTGAGCTCGTGACTTGGAAAGAACAAAACCTGAATCCTACCTTATTTCTTATACTAAAATAAACTCCAAAAGGATCCAAAATTTAGTCAAAGCAAAATCATAGATATACAAAAGATAGCGGTTAATATTTTATAGTATTATAATTGAGAGGTTTTTAAAATCATGACAGATAAGAAAAAAGTCATAAGACTTTAACTGACAACTTGTCTATTTGAAAATTTAAAACTCTCAAACATTGGAAAACTATGGTTTTTAAACCCCAACTTAAGACAGAATCAAGAAGTAGCTGATTAAAATTATTGATACTTTGATTCAATTTTTTTCTTATGAAGTCATAGCTTTATTCTTAAATATGGAAATACAAATCATGATTCATGCACAGGATATTAAGTATAAAAAATCAAAAGAAATTTTATGTTGAACAGCTCATAAAATGACTAAATAAATCATAGCATAACCATAGGCTACAGACATTAAAACAGAATATTTAATAACTTCAAGATGTTTTCACTATCAGACTTAATAGAATAGACTTAATTGGCAAATATACAAGAATTCAATTCAATCTTGAAATATCTCATCTATACAGAGAAAGGATGAAAAAGAAACAAAATAGCAATAAAATTATTCCAAAGTAGAATTATGAATATTGTCTTAATTTTTGGTACTTAAAAATTTTAAAAATCGCTTAATCTAGATATGTATTCCTTAGAGCTTTAAATAAAAGGGTATTTCACTTTTCCCCTAAAGTAGCTAAATTGGAACTATATCAGCTATGAAAACATCAAAATATGGACCAGAATAGCATATAGCTTATAATGTAGCATTTATGATCAACCTCCTTTTATTAAACTAAGTCTCTGTACTATAAGCAGTGATGTTCTGTTAAATGGGTTAAATCACAGCTCTTGGTTTTGTTTGGTTCCCTGCCTTCCTCTCCCTCTACAACTCTCCCTTCTCCTGACCTACCCCTCTAGCCTAGAATACTGACTACTCTTTACTAAGGCTTGACATTACCAGATGATTCTTTCATAAAGTCATTGTCATGCCTCTCAATTCCTTACTGTGTCTCTGTGACACAGAGAGGGAACATGGGGTCCAAAACTCAGATCATTTGGTCTTGGCAAGAAGCTTATGTCTTTCATTGGAATCACTTGCCAGTCACAAGATAACTGCAGTAGTAGCACAGGAAACTGCCTCCTCTGAGCTTCCTCTGTACCTGTAGGTTCTCTTAATTTCTTCATTCGATGCTCCTTTATGCAGACCAAGAATTTCATAGAGAGCTTCTCCGGCTGTTGACAGAGTCCGCTGCCTTGGGTTAGGTGTGCTACATGCCATTCTGTCAGGCTGCAAACCAAAGAGGGGAAAAATAACCATGAAGGTTATACATTCTACTCTGTAAAAGGGAAGAAAGTGCATTTTT
>PVHP010015690.1:0-36822 GCA_004024765.1 Zapus hudsonius | reverse complement strand
AGCCTGGCCTTCATAGTGAGTTCCAGGCCAGCCTGGCCTTCATAGTGAGTTCCAGGCCAGCCTGGCCTTCATAGTGAGTTCCAGGCTAGCCTGGGTCTGCCTTGAAAAGAACAAAACAAGGGCTGGAGAGATGGCTCACCAAACCTGACTGCCTGGTTGCATTCCCCAGTACCCATGCATCCACACGCACGAGGTGGAGCATGCATCTGGAGTGTATTTGCAGTGACCTTCGAATGCCCCAAACACCTCCACCCTCTCTGTCTGCCATGTGCGCACGGTGTGTGCATGTGTGTGCGCCAATAAATAACATTTTAGGATCTCACTCTATCCCAGGCTTAGCTGGTACTCACTTTGAAGTCCCAGGCTGGCCTCAAACTCATAGTGATTCTCTTACCTCTGCCTTCCAAGTGCTGAGATTACAGGCATTGTGCCCACACCCGGTTTAATAATGAATAATAAGGCTTGGTCACAAAAGTAAGGCAGAAGGGTCAAGAATTCAGATCATACTCAGCTACAGTGAGTTCAAGGCCAGTTTGGGCTACATGAGGCCATTTCAGAGGAGATTGGGCGCGTTCAGGGTGGTATGGCTATAGACTATGCGAGGCCATTCCAAAAAGCCAAACAATAGGGGCTGGAGAGATGCTCAGTGGTTAAGGTGCTTGCCTGAGAAGCCTAACAACTGGGTTCAATTCTCCAGTACCCATGTAAAGCCAGAGGTGCATGCATCTGGAGTTTGTTACCAAGGTTGGAGGTCCTCGCGCTCATTCATTCCCCCCACCCTCTGCTTGCAAATAAAATATTTTTAAAATAATTTATTTATTTCTGTGTGAGAGAGTGAGAAAGAGGCAGACAGAGAGAGAATGAACCAGAGCCCCCAGCCACTGCATGTGAACTCCAGACACATGCACCACCTTGTTCATGGGGCTTTATTCCCACTGGGGAATCAAACTCAGGTCCTTCTGCTTGGCAAGCAAACACCCTAACCACCAATCCATCTCTCCAGCCCCAATAATTTTGTTTTGTTTTTTTTTAATTTCTTTTTACCCAATAATTTTTTTAAAAAGGCAAACATAGTCGGGTATGTTGGCTCACACCTTTAATCCCAGCACTGAGGAGGCAGAGATAGAAGGATCACTGTGAGTTCGAGGCCAGCCTGAGACTACATAGTGAATTCCAGGTCAGCCTGGGCTACAGCAAGAGCCTACCTCAAAAAACCAAAAAGGCAACTAATAAGTGATCCTTATCATCTCCTGTATACCAGAGAGAAAGTATTTATCTATTTATTTATTTATTTTGGTTTTTCGAGGTAGGGTCTCGCTGACCTGGAATTCACTCTGTAGTCTCAGGGTGGCCTTGAACTCACGGCGATCCTCCTACCTCTGCCTCCCCCGAGTGCTGGGATTAAAGGCGTGCACCACCACGCCCGGCCAGATAAAGTATTTATTTTAACTAATACATATACATGGAAGGTGGGGCATGGGGGCACATACCTCTAATAAACGAGAGCCTCAGGACTTCAAGGTCATGTTCAGATACACAGCCTACAATAGAGTTGGAGACCTGAACTCAAAACTAACAACAACAACAAATCCCAGCCAGGTGCGAGGCAGAGGTAGGCGGATCGCCAACAAAGCTGGGCATGGCCTGTGGGGGTACATTCTTCAGATAAAAAGGCACCCCCAGAGCTCTATCAGGTGCATCAAACGGGTGCATCTTACAGGTGCGGTTGGAGTGGTCGCGATGACCACAGAGCTGGCACGTGCTCAGAGGAAATCGAGGCTCGCGGGGACCCAGGGTCCGCTACCCCGAGGAGAGGCCCTTCCTCCAGGGCGCGCGCCGGGGCGGTGGGTCCGGAGCGTGGCTGCCCGGCCGCCGGGGGCGCCCGTCGAGGGCCCGCGGCCCGGGTGGGTGGCCAGCGGGCGTGGCCGGCGGGGCGGGCGGGCGCGGGGCGGAGCCGGGCTCCGGGGCCGAGCGGAGCGGCCCCGCGGCCGCCCGGAGCCAGGCCGCCTGGAGCCAGCGCCGGGGCGCAGACCGGTCCGCGGGCCGCCGGGCGCGCACAGCAGGTAGAGCCTCCCGACCCCCGCGCCCCCGGGGCTGGGCCACCCCGACCGCAAGACCCGCCGGCCCCCCACCGGGGGTCGAATTCCTGGGGAGGGGGTCTGGTCCCATCACCGCGCGGGGGAATGGGCCACAATTCCTACTGAGGCACATGGTAAAGTTGGAGAGCTCGGCAAGACCTCTCTGCCCCTGACGCCCTGCACCCCTGGAACTGAGGGTCGCCGGGGAGGACGTGGGTGACTGTCCCCGATGCAGCTCAGCCCGATGGCAGAAGAGGCTGAAGGGAAGAGAGCCACCTGTTGGGACTAGAGCTCTGGGACCCAGCAGCGGAGGGTCCCCTAGCAATTAGGACCCAAGACAGGAACTCTTCACCACCAGCCCCCCCCCCCAGCAATGACTCATTTCCCAGAGGTGAATCCTGGGGTGCAGGTCGCTCTCTTTGATCTTCACTGAGCGGTGTGGGTGTGACCACTTTTTGACCTGTACTTTCCTCACCCTGGGCATCAGATAAAAGGGCCAAATGCACAAATGTGCCTTCCACCGAGGAGAGGGTGTCGGCCCCCTGTCCAGCTATGCAGGGGAGGGTGGGGTGGGACTTTTCCAGAGAGAGAGCCAGGCCTGGCCCGGGCCCCAGGAGCTCTCGTCACCCCCACCCCTCGCTCCTCCAGGGAACTGCCAAAGCCAGCTCAGGACAGGATTATGTGTGCTGGGTAGACCACGGAGAGCAGCCAGGGCCGACCTGGGGTGGCAGAGGGACCCCAGGGGACCAGCATGAGAGAAGGGACAGGCAATGCTCATTACTACCCTCTCCTTGCCTCCAGCCTCGAGGGACAGGCAGGCGAAGGGTCCCTGCCTGGTGACACAGGGCAGTTGCAGACCTCAGTGGACAGCAGACCACCAGCCACCCCCCCCTCCAGGCTCAGTCAACCTTTCTGATCCCTCCCTCACATGCCCAAGCCTGGGGTCTCAGGGAGGGGGCTTGGATTGCTTCCTGCAAGCACACTCCTCTCTTTGCCTTCCCTCCGTCGTGTTCCTGTCCTGAGCTGGCCCACTTGGGCAAGAGTTCCTTGGATTTCTTTCATGGTGCCACTCAAGTCCAACAGAAACTGTTTTTCCTGGAAAGCAGAGCTAAGATGGGTGGGAAAGGCTGAAGGAGAAGGAAGGGACTGAAGGGCAGGGGTAGGGGAGAGTCAGGCTTTCAGGCCAGGGGAGGGTTCCAAGTCCTACCTCCCCAATGTTCCTAGCTAGACTTCAGGACACACTTCCCAGCATTCCAGAATGAGAAGCCTCTGACCCTGGATGGAGCCAGAGCAGCTCTGGCTATACCACGCCTTCCCAAGTCTCCCCGGCCACCAGAGCTGTGCATCAGAAGAAAAATTAAAATTTCAAAAGAACAAAAGTAGTTGCACATAAAATAAGTCCCCACTGAGCCTCAGGGACTCTGGCACCCACAGGCAAGTTAAGGAACCGGCTTTTTCTCTAAAGATGAAGCCACTGACTCAGTTATCTCTTGGCTGAAAAAGCACCAGAGGTGGTGGGGTGTGGTGGCACGTGCCCAGCCTAGTCCAGGTCGGTTGGCCAGGGCTGGAGTGAGTCATAAGGAGATTAGCTAAGACAGAAAGAAAATGCTGGAAGGAAACCAGGTGACAGGAAAGGTCTGTTTGTGCGTGTGTGCGCATATGTGTGGAGGTCCATGACAATCTTCCTCTATTGCTGTCCACCTTATTGACAGTGTCTCTGTCTGTTTCTCTGTCTCTCTCTGTCTGTCTCTCTGTCTGTCTCTGTCTCTCTCGGTCAGTGAAGCCCAAGGAGTCCCCAGTCTCTGTCCCCCCAGCTCCCAGCATGGGGATTACAGGTGCATGCTACCATTCCTCGAATTTTTTAAAAAATATTTTATTTATTTATTTTCAAGCAGAGAAATAGAGGGAGAGAGAGAGAGAGCGAGAGAGAACACCAGGGCCACCACCTTGTGGGTCTGGCATATATGGGTCCTGGGGAATTGAACCCAGGGCCTTAGGCACTGGAGGCAAGTGCCTTAACCACTGAGCCATCTCTCCAGCCCCCCATTCCTCGAATTTTGTTTTTGGAGTCAGGGTCTCTAGTCCAGGCTGGAATTCACTAAGCAGTCTCAGGGTGGCCTTAAACTCAGTGATCCTCCTGCCTGTGTCTCCTGAGTGCTGGGATTAAAGACAGGCTTGGTGCCACCAGGCCTGGCCCTAGATTTTTTTGAAATAGGGTCTCATGTAGTTCAGGCTGGTCTCAGACTTGCTCTGTAGCCAAGGCTCTTAGGGGTGCTTTGTAGAACCTTCCTTCACAACTTCCCAGAGCTCTGGGAGAAAAACACTGGCTGTGTGTCTGAGCTGCTTATCCACAGCCTGTCCTCTGGATTTACGAAGGAGCTGAGTCCCTCTTGGGCCAAGGGAGGGGACTGAGCTGGTTTGGTAGGCTGAGGTCAGACTCCCACCCTGCCCAGCAGATGACAAAGGCGGTGTTAACTTTGCTCCCACCCTGAGGTCCTGCAGGGGTGGACAAGTCTCCTACACCCCTAAACCTATCTGAGTTTTCTGGTCGGTCCTCTGGTCCCCAGCTCTCTGGAGAGGGAATCACCAGGCTTGTATCCCCTAGAGCGCAGCCTTCCCCGCCCAGATGCCCCAGTAGCATCATCTGTCCCTGTCCCTGGCCCAGGGACAGTCGCTGGCCGAGAGATGGAGAGAAGGCCTGGCAGGTAAGAGGAGGGGGTCCAGGGGAGGAGGCACAGCTCTGCCCCTGGCAGGAAGGGAAGTGATCTGGTTATTAGGAGGGGCCCAAGGAGTGGCTAGGCACTTCTGCTTTCTGAGAAGTTGGCTGTCTGGGTGTGGGGAGCCTGGGGTGGGGGTGGAGTGGGGTGAAGTTTCTAGCTTTGACTACCACCCCGCTTTGATGTGCAGGCCCTGGCTGTATTCGATGCTCCTTCTGTCCCTCCCCCATCTCGGCTTGGATCAGGAGGTGAGCCCTGGTCAGTTGAGCCATTCCTGGAGTCCTTCCATCATACCTGGGCCCCCGCCTTAGCTCTCCATCCCCCCCCCCCCAGGCCTGGTCCCCTTGCTGGTCCTGCCAACTCCTTGTCAGAGAACACAACACGCGAAGGCCTTGTCCAACCTGTGCTAGTCAGTGTCACCTTGGGCGACTAACGGCCCCAGAACCTTGAGTCTTGAGTCACAGATCCTCTGTCAACCCCTTCGGATCACTAATTCCGTCTGACCTTTTTCTCTCTTAGGTATTATCTGGACACTCTCTTCAGACACCCTCAGAGGAGGGCAGAGTCCCAGAGGGTATCTGGGGATCTTGGGGCCAATGGGCCTCTTGCTCCCAGCCCTGTGGGGTGGGAGTGCAGAGCAGGAGCCGAACATGTCAACTGGGACCAGGCCTGTCCCTTCCTCCTCGGCCCCCAAGACATCCAGGAAGCTTTCGGCCAAGAGGCCAAGGCCCCAGATCCCAGACTTCCAGAGAACCCCACCCCCAGCACAGGCCACAGCCTCGGGGAAGGGGTGGTCCCCTTCAAGGTTCTGCTTCCCAACCGGGCAGAGAGGAGACCCGTGATACTCAAGGGACCCGGAGGTGAGGCGCTGAGGGGGCAAGCTGAGCTTGGCAGAGAAAAGGAGCTCTGCCCGCTGACCTTCGGTGCCAGGAATTGGACCGAGGAGACAGGCTCGGGGGTGACCAAAGCTAGGACTCCGTGTCTTCTAGGTCCCGAGTTCGAGACTCCATCAAGCCAGGAATGTTCGGTTACGGGAGAGTACCTTTTGCCTTGCCACTGCACCGGAGCCGCAGGCACCCCCAGAAGTCACGCGAAACCTCGAGAGGGGAAGGGCCTCCTCCATCCCAGATTCCAAGAGCAGAGCTGCCCTTTGCGCCCCAAACTCAGCTCCCAGAACTGCCTGCCCACCCCCACGCCTCCTGGGCCGAGCGTCCAAGACCTGAAAGTGCTCAGACAGAAGCGCCCCCCAGAATCAGTCCAGCCCCCACACATCCCAGAGCCCTGGCTTCTGGCACCGGGCTCCTTTCGCCTACCCGCTCCTCTGGAGAAAATGGTTCTTTCCAGGGATCCCAGCAACCTCGAAAGCCAGCTTCCCCTCGCAGGACCGGCCCCCAGGGAGCAGAGAGACTCCCTGATCGTTTCCCTTCTCCTTCTCGGGATGCGAGCAGGGGGCACTGGAGACCTCGGGGGAGTCACCACGGGCCCCCGGATGGCTGGCTGCCTCTGCTGCGCTCTGGCGCCAGCCCGCAGTGGAGTCTCTTCACTCCCGGCAGCCCGGTTCCCAGGTGCCCCGGGGAGAGCGAGCAGTTGAGAGCCTGCAGCCCGGCGGTGAGTGCTTCCTGGGCCTCAGCCCAGGACTTGGCCTGCCTCCCCCGTCCCCCCCCCCGGCCCCCCCAGCAGGCTTCTGCCCGGCGTGACTCCTGCGTATCCTCAGCCCTGCCCCCCTGAGCAGCCAGACCCCCGGGCGCTGCAGTGTGCGGCCTTTGACTCCCAGGAATTCATGGGCCAGCGGTATCAGTGGGAACCCTTCACGGAAGGTGAGCTTCCTAGCTTCCAGGTCCCCCCGCCGCGGGGGTTGCTGGGATTGGGCCCAGGGGAGAACTCCCCTGCTCGTCCCTGGGGCTGCACTCTTTCTCCCCTGGCATCCAGGCCTGGAGAAGGGAGGGGCTTTCAGGCTGGGCTTTTAGCTGTCCGACGGTGATGGGTGGAAAGGGGGCTTTGTGGGCAGCTTCCAGGGGAGGTGGGGTGAGGGTGACAGGAGAGCCCCTGTCCCCTGGATCCTGGTACAGTTGCTCCCATGTGACCATTCACTTGGAGGCTGGGCCTCGCTCTAACTCAAACTAACCTGGAACTCACTCTGTAGTCCCAGCCTGGCCTTGAACTCTCAGCGATCCTCCTACCTCTGCTTCTTAAATGGTGGGATTGAATGCATGCGTCACCATGTTTGGCTTCAATTAATTTTTTTCTTTAATTTGGGGGGTTGTTAGACTTTTTATTTCTTTTTTAATATTTTATTCATTTTCAAGCAGAGAGAGAGAGAGAGCACGCACAAGCGCACCAGGGCCACCGCCCAGTGGGTCTGGCTTATGTGGGTCCTGGGAATTGAACCCGGGGCCTTAGGCACTGGAAGCAAGTGCCTTAACCATTGAGCCATCTCTCCAGCCCCTGTTTATTTCTTTTTGTTTTTGTTTTTTCCAGGTTGGGTGTTTCTCTATTCCAGGCTGACCTGGAATTCACTATGTAGTCTCAGGCTGGCCTCGAAATCACAAGGATCCCCCTACATCTGCTTTTTTTTTTTCTCGACGTAGGGTCTCACTCTAGCTGACCTGGAATTGACTATCTCAGGGTGGCCTTGAACTCATGTTGTGATCCTCCTACCTCTGCCTCCTGAGTGCTGGGATTAAAGGCGTGCGCCACCACGCCCGGCTACATCTGCATCTTGAGTGCTGGGATTAAAGGTGTGTGCTACTATTCCTGGCACACTTAATTTTTTATTATTTATTTATTTACTTATTTATTTTTTGGTTTTTCGAGGTAGGGTCTCGCTCTAGTCCAGGCTGACCTGGAATTCATTATGTAGTCTCAGGGTGGCCTTGAACTCACGGCGATCCTCCTACCTCTGCCTCCCAAGTGCTGGGATTAAAGGCATGTGCCACCACACCTGGTTTAATTTAAATATATATATATATATATATATATATATATATATATATATATATATATATATATATATATTTAAACTGGGTACGGTGGTACATGCCCTTAATCCCAGCACTCTAGAGACAGAGGTGGGAGGATCGCCATGAGTTTGAGGCCACCTGAGACTACATACTGAATTCCAGGTCAGCCTGGGTTAGAGTGAAGCCCTACCTCGAAAAAAACCAACCAAATAAATATTTAAAAAAATAAGGAACAGGCGTGGTGGCATGTCTTTAATCCCAGCACTCAGCAGAGGTAGGACGATTGCTGTGAGTTCGAGGCCAGCCTGAGACTACATAGTGCATTCCAGGTCAGCCTGGACTAGTGGGCTAGAATGAATGAAACCCTGGGGGGGGGGGGAATGAAAAAGAGAAAGCCGAAAGGCAAAAGGAAAAACTATTTGGGTATGTGTGTGGGATATGTACGTGTGTAGGCGCACACATGTGTTGGTCCAGGACAACCTGGGGTGCCAGTCCTCACCTCCCACCTTATTTGAGGCAGGTTCTCTTTCCAGCAGGATAGCTGACCCCTGAGCTTTTGGAACTCTCCTGTCTCCACTTCTACCTCCCCATAGGCATGCTGGGAGAACAGACGCTCACAAGACTGTGTCCAGCTTTATGTGGGTTCCTGACAGGTCTTGCTTACACAGCAAGCACTGAGCCATCTCCCCAGCCTCTCAAAATCCCTATTCAGCAATTAAAGGCACTTGCTTACAAATCCTAATGGCCCAGGTTTGGTTCCCCAGAACCCACATAAAGCCAGATGCACAAAGTGATGTATGTATTTGGAGTTGGATTTGCAGTGGCAAGAGATCCTAGCACGTTCTCTCTCTATCTCTCTCTGTCTCTCATACTCTCTGCTTGAAAGTAATACTAAAATCAAAAACCCTCTTAATGTTGAGGCATAGTGAGTGACGCACGCCTGTAGCCTCAGCTCTTTGGGGGAATGAAGCAGGAGGATCACTTGAGTCCATAAATTTGAACCAGCCTGGGCAACATAGCATGTCCCCATGGGCTCGGTGCTACCTACCGTCTACCTTGTCTCTCAGTTCAGGGCTCCCAACGCTGCGAACTGAACTGCCGCCCCCGGGGCTTCCGCTTCTATGTCCGTCACACCGAAAAGGTTCAGGATGGGACCCCGTGTCAGCCTGGAGCCCTAGACATTTGTGTAGCTGGACGCTGTCTGGTGAGGAAATACAGGGTGTCGGTGTATACACACAGATCCTCCAGTTCATTATTGTGACAGTGAGATGTCAAAATGAGATGCCTGCCCAAAGGGCAAGTTTTCCCTCCCTGGCACTGGGCACCATGGGCAGGATCCCATGGAGTACGCCTAGGCTCCCCCAGGCCTGGCTGGGGATGAAAGGGCTTTCCAAGGACTATGCGTACTTGTAGCACAAAGAACAAGACCCTGGTGAGCTGAGAGTCCTGGGTGGAGCAGGGTGGCTGTGAGGCGGTGTCTGGCTTTCGTGTGTGGGCCCTGCCTCACCTCACTCTCCCCAGAGCCCCGGCTGTGATGGGATCCTTGGCTCTGGCAGGCGCCCCGATGGCTGTGGAGTCTGTGGGGGTGATGGTTCTACCTGCCGCTTCATTTCGGGGAACATCACTGACCGAGGGGGCCCCCTGGGCTATCAGAAGATCCTGGGGATCCCAGCTGGAGCCTCCAAGCTCCACATTGCCCAGCTCCGGCCCAGTCCCAATTACCTGGGTGAGCACCTGGACCCAAGTCCTAAGTCCCATTCTCTGGGTCTCTTTGATCTGCCTCCCACACCCTGGGCAGAGGAGCAGAAGGCCAAGTGGGCCGACATGGGTGGTCTCCCCTGGCCATGAGAGGGGGGCTGAGATGGCTTGAGGTTCTGGGTGGGAAAGAGGACAGCACTACTAACCTCAGCTTCCTGGATCTCTTTCAGCACTTCGAGGCCCTGGTGGCCACTCCATTATCAATGGGAACTGGGCTGTGGATCCCCCAGGGTCCTACACAGCCAGTGGGACTGTCTTCCAGTATAGCCGTCCCCCTAGGGAGGAGGGCCGAGGGGAGAGCCTGTCAGCCGAAGGACCCACCACCCAGCCCGTGGATGTCTATGTGAGCCGGGCCCCAGAGGCTAGAGCCCTCCCCTCAGTGCACAGAGTGGAGAGAGAAGCTGGCGTGTGCCCCTCGGTGACCCCAAACATTTGTACCTGCTCTTCTAGCTGATCTTTCAAGAGGACAACCCAGGTGTTTCTTACCAGTATGTCATCTCTTCCCCTCCTCCAGTCCTGGAGAGCGCCACACCTGAGCTCCCCGCCCTCCAACTTCAGCCCCGTAAGACAGACCCCTCAACCTAGAAGAGGGGGTGAGGCTGTGACGAGGGAGTTCCGTCTGATCTCCCCCCCACTCCTCTGCAGAGATGCTGAGGGGAGAGCCCCAACCTGCTCCAGCACCCCGCCCAGTCCGGACCCCAGGCACCCTCCATCGTCAGGTGAGGATCCCCCAGGTGCCTGCCCAGCCCCAACTCGGGTCACCCCTGGGGTCTCCAGCCGGATACTGGAAACGAGTGAGGCACTCGGAGTGTTCAGCATCCTGTGGCAAAGGTGAGCCCGCATGCCTGGACCTTGGCACCCTCAGCCCTATCGGTTTCTTAAGCAGGGCCTTCCTCTAGCCTAGCCTGGCTTTGAACTCAGCATCCTCCTAGCTCTGCTGGAATGGATGCCATGAGCTACCACAGCTGGCTTCCAAATCCCTGCCTCCACACTGCTGATTCCACGGCCTGGGTTGTGGGTCATAGGACCCCATGTCTGGAGCCCCATCGGAAATGGGCTCTGAGCCAACCTGCGCTCTCATTCCCTTCAGGTGTTTGGCACCCCATTTTCCTCTGCGTTTCCCGTGAGTCAGGAGAGGAGCTGGATGAACAGAGCTGTGAGGGGGGTACCAAGCCCTCGGCCTCCCTTGAGCCCTGCCATGGCCCCCCATGTCCTCCATAGTGAGTATGGCCGACAAGGAGGCTAGGGTACTCAGTGCAGTACCCTGCGCCTGCTCTTGGCTCTTCATTCAGCTGCACAACTCCTGGCAGAAGGGAGACATT
Source organism: Zapus hudsonius (assembly GCA_004024765.1). Lineage (NCBI taxonomy): Eukaryota > Metazoa > Chordata > Mammalia > Rodentia > Dipodidae > Zapus > Zapus hudsonius. Next base: position 25,987 of record PVHP010015690.1, on the reverse strand, counting down.
GGCTTAGGAACGCTGGCATCCATCCCACAGACAGTGAGGAGCTGTGGCGGCCTGCTCTCCAGCAAGGACCGCAGACTCCAGATGTGCCCCTCACCTCTGAGGGCTTGCAGCCAGCATGCCCCCCACATGGCACTGTCTCACCCCGTCTTTCCTCTGTTGCCCTGCCCAAACCCACAGCTGGGAGACTGGGGAGTGGACGTCCTGCAGCCGCTCCTGCGGCCCTGGCACCCAGCACCGCCAGCTGCACTGCAGACAGGAGTTTTCGGGGGGCGGCTCCTCCGTGCCTCCCGAGCGCTGTGGACATCTCCCCCGGCCTGACACCACCCAGCCTTGTCAGCTGCGCCTCTGTGGTCACTGGGAGGTTGGCTCCCCCTGGAGCCAGGTGAGTGGGCCCAAGCCAGGTGGACCCTTGAGAAGTGAGCACCAGCACAGAGAGCGGTGGTCTTTTTTTTCTTTTGGTTTTTCGAGGCAGGGTCTCGCTCTAGCCCAGGCTGACGTGGAATTCACTATGTAGTCTCAGGGTGGCCTCGAACTCATGGCGATCCTCCTACCTCTGCCTTGAGTGTTGGGATTAAAGGTGTGAGCCAAAAGGCTAGAGCAGGGTTTTTCTACTACGTCTGCATCAGCAGAAACTTGCAAACCAGATCTCATATGGAAGCCCAGTAAGACTGAACCAGGAATTAAAGGCCCAGAGCTCTGTGCTCAGCGTTCTCCTCTGTTCATAAAGCCTGTAGCTGCTGAGCCAGATCCCAGGCAGACCCCGGTTCTGCAACCATAGAGCTGGAGAGGGGTGATGCCAGCCTGGGTTCCCCTCATCCCTCCCTCAGTGCTCTGTGCGCTGCGGTCGAGGCCAGAGGAGTCGGCAAGTCCGCTGCGTGGGGAACAACGGCAGTGAAGTGAACAAGGAGGAATGCGCTTCGGGGCCCCCTCCGCCCCCCAGCAGAGAGGCCTGTGACATGGGACCCTGCACCACAGCCTGGTTTCACAGTGATTGGAGTTCCAAGGTGGGCTTCGGCATCCCTGGTGACAACACAGCTCAATAAACATTATTTATTTAGTTGTTATTTGGGGGGAAGGGTCACTCCTGCCAGACTGGCCTCAAACTCACAATGATCCTCCCACCTCAATGGAGTGCACACCACGCCTTGCAATAAACACTTACTGAACAAATGCTTATATGCCTAACCCTGGAAGCTCAGAGATAAGAAGGAAAAACTTCCATACCTGGAATCCTATCACCGGCAGCTGAGACAGGACAGATCTGGGCTACATAGTGAGTTCTGGGCCGGCCTGAACTATAGTGTGCGATCCTGTCTCAAAAAATAACCAAGCTAGCCGGGGGTGGTGGCTCATGCCTTTAATCCCAGCACTCGGGAGGCAGAGGTAGGAGGATCACCATGAGTTCGAGGCCATCCTGAGACTACATAGTGAGGTCCAGGTCAGCTTGGACTAGAGCAAGACCCTACCTCGAAAAACCCAAATAATAATAATAACCAAGCAACTAAACCCCTTACATTCAGGTGAGGGCATCCAGCTGTTTTCCTCACCTGGCCGGCCTTCCTGACCCCCAGGATCAGCCCCCCTCCCCCAGATTCAGTCCCACAGGCCACTCTGCCTCTCCACAGTGCTCAGCTGAGTGCGGGACAGGAGTCCAGCGGCGCTCTGTGGTCTGCCTTGGGAGTGGGGAGACCCTCGGGGTGGGCCTGGAGGAACCAGGAACGGGAGCCAGCGAGCAGGGCTGTCCCTCCGGAAGCCGCCCTCCTGACATGCGGGCCTGCAGCTTAGGGCCCTGCGAGAGGACTTGGCTCTGGTACACAGGGCCCTGGACTGAGGTGAGCTGAGGGCCTAGGGGGGAGGGTGACGGGGGAAAGAGTGTGTGTGGGGGTCTCCCTCTCAATCCTGACCCCTTCTCCCTGCCGTCCCCAGTGCTCATCAGAATGTGGCTCGGGCACCCAGCATAGAGATGTTATCTGCGTGTCCAAACTGGGGGCCGAGTTCCATGTGACTTCTCCCAGCAACTGTTCCCACCGACCCAGGCCCCCTGCCCTGCAGCCCTGCCAGAGGCAGGCCTGCCCGGACCGATGGTTCTCGACGGCCTGGAGTCCGGTGAGTGCCCGGCTCCCCGCTCTGCTTTCCTGCGCCCTCTGAACCTGAGGCCCAGGACAGGCCCCGAGGTTGTGTTGTCCCATCGACTTGGAGGATGGAGGGGCCTCTCCGTTTGGGACAGTGTCCCACCGCCACTTTTCGGAGGGAGCGGGGCCTGGGGAGGACCCCGGGCACTGGAGTTCTGATGGGCCAGCCTGGTCTCCCCAGTGCTCTCGCTCCTGCCAGGGAGGCGTGCAGACCCGGGAGGTCCAGTGTCTGAGCGCCAACAAGACGATCGGCAGCCAGTGCCCGGCTCACCTGCGGCCTTCCAGGAAGCGAGCCTGTAACAGCCAGCCGTGCGGCCAGCGCCCTGGTAAAGAGCCCGGCCTCCCGGAGACGAAGCAGGGCGGGCGGCGGGCGGCGGGGGCCGGGCCTGCGGGGGTGACCGCCCCGCGTGCTCGTCCTCAGGCGACCCCTGCGAGGACGGCTCTCCGCACTGCCCCCTGGTGGTCCAGGCCCGGCTCTGCGTCTACCCCTACTACGCGGCCGCCTGCTGCCGCTCGTGCGCGCGCGTCCTGGAGCCGGCCTGAGGGGGTCCTGGGGACCCTGCCCTCGGCCTCGCTCGCCGTCCGCGGCGCCCTCCGGCGCTCCCGCCAGGGTGGCCGGGCGGACGCCGGCTTTTGGTCTGCGGCTGGATCTGTAGCGGGGTGGCCCAGACGCCCGTGTGAATCGCCTTCCAGAAAGTTCCACGGAGACGAAACAGGAACTTTCCTGCCAAGCCTCGCTTTGCGTCCAGGCTCTTCTGCCCCCCGTTACTCCTCGCTCCCTAACTAGTCGGGGGCGGAGGTCCGGTCTTACCCTGGGAGGAAGACCGCCTCCCCGGCGCGGGGGTCGCGGGCCGAGCGCCAAAAGCCGCGTCAGCCTCGCGTCCCTCCCTCCCCAACGTCCCCCCAGAACTAATTTATTTCTCGTTAAAGTTGATCGTGACAAAAACTAAACGCGCCCTTCGTTTCCTCCGGGAACCTTGGCGGAGCCGTCTGAGGGGCGGGAGGCCGGCAGGCAGGCAGGCGGGCTTCCAGAAGGTTCTGGCGTCCCGGCCGCCAGAGGCCGCCGCTCGTCTCCGTTCAGGAGCGACCGGCACCGAGGCTCCGGTCGGGTCGGGCGGCCGCATTTCGAGGCGGCTTGGCCCGAGGTTTGCCGCGGCCACGGGCCGGGGAGATGGCGGCCCTCCGCCCCCATCGCTCGGAGGACCGGGCGGCCGGCGGGGAGGAGGAACCCGGCGGCCCTGGATGTGCTGCCAGACGCATTCCTCGGAGATGCCTCCCGCTGCCCGCCTCCGTCCTCCCGCCGCCTCCTCTCGAGGTAAAAGCGGTGGCGGTGGTGTGGCCACCGCGTCCGACGCCTTTCTGGCCTCCGGAAGCCCCACTTCCACTCTCGACGGGCCCGGCGACCGCTCGGCGGCTCAGGCACTTGCCTCCAGTGCCCAAGGCCCCGGGTTCGAGTCCCCAGGACCCACGAGGTGAGGGCCCTGGCGAAGCCGGGCGTGGTGGCGCAGGCCTTGAATCCCGGCACTCGGGAGGCAGAGGCAGGAGGATCGCCTTGAGTTCGAGGCCACCCTGAGACTAGAGTGAATTCCAGGTCAGCCCGGGCTAGAGAGACCCCACCTCGAAAAAACTGAAGAAAAAGAGGAGGAAGAGAGAGAAAACGAAGGTGATTCAGGGCAGGGGCACGCCGGGCTCTCGAGGGAGCCTGGAAGTCAGGCTGGGCGGAGACGGGCCATCACGGGCCCAGGACGAGCCACCGCTCTCCACGGTTCCCTGGGCGCCGAGGGCCGCGTGGGCTCATGGGAGGAGGACCGGCCCTCTTGGGGGCTTGGAGCCCTTTCAGCCTCTTCTCTCTTAAAAAGTCACTATTTGCAAACAGAGAGAGAGAAGGGAGACAGACAGCCAGGGAACTCCAGATGCGTGGCGCCGCTTTGTGCATCTGCTTTCCCGGTGTTAGGCTTTGCGGGCAAGCCTAAGCGCCGAGCCAGCTCTCCAGCCCCAAACCCTGACAGCTTCTCTCTGGCCTCTGCAACTCTAGGGTCTAAGGAAGGCAGTTGCACCCGAAAGGCATAGAGATGTCACGGGGAAGCCCCTGGTTTTGGAGCGCTGGGGTAGTTGAGGGAAGGACTGCGAGGAACTAGATCCTCCAGAATGAGATGGGGTGGGGCCGTGACAGGAACTAAGCGACCGCACAGGCATGCACAAGTCAGAAAGTTGCAGAAGTTGGGATTAAAGGCTCGTGCCACCATGCCTGGCCACAAAATAGTCTTTAGATTTTCACCAACCATCTAAAAATGCAAGCCAGGCGTGGTGACGTATGCCTGAAATCCCAGCACATGGCAGGTGGAAGCAGGAGGATCAGGAGTTAAGGCCACGCTTGGCTACAGGACTGTCTCAAAAACAAAACAAAACAAGCGAACAAACAAACAAAAAAATTGAAAACCATGCTCAGCTGGAAGCCAACTGGGCAGACAGGTAGTCCCTGACCCTTGGGAGTTTTGCAGTCTGCCAAACTCCTGCTCTAGTTCTACTCAGCCCTACCAATATAGCGATAGAAGCTTAGAATTGAGCATTCTCTTTGGAAAAAATAGAAAAGAGCTTTTATTTATTCATGAGAGAGACACTGGGCACAACAGAACCTCTAGCTGCTGCAAATGACTCCAGATACATGCACCACTTTGTATGTCTGGCTTTACATGGGTATTGGGGAATTGAACCCAGGCTGGCAGGTTTTGCAAACAAGTACCTTTAACCACTGAGCCAACTCCCCAACCCAAATTCAGTATGCTCTATTGATGATGTCTGTCTGTCCTTCCTTCCTTCCTATCTATCATCTATCTGCTATGTTCAGGATCAAGTGCAGGACCTCATATATATGCTAAGGTGGTCTTAACTGACCTATATTGCCTGTCCCAAAATCTGGTTCTTAGGTGTGTCTCCCAAATTATTTTGGCAGTACTGGAACTGAAGGGAACTCAGGGCCTTGTGTAAGTTTTTTTTTAATTTTATTTATTTATTTATTTATTTATTTATTTGTAAGTGGACACACACACACAAAGGAGAGAGAGAGAGAGAGAGAGAGAGAGAGAGAGACGGAGGGGGGAAGGAGGGAGATTATAAGAGTGTATATGGGCACACCAGGGCTCCAGCCACTACAAATGAACTCCAGATGCATGAGCCACTGTGGGCATCTGGCTTATGTGGGTACTGGGGAATTAAACCTGGGTCCTTAGGCTCTGGAGGCAACTGCTAAGCTATCTCTTCAGCCCCCTAAATTCTTTTTTGTGTCTACACTCTGTCCTAGGAATCCCAGTGACAGCTGGACTTAGTGGCACTTGCCTGTAGCACCAGCATTTGGGAGGTGAAGGCAGGAGGATCAAGACCAGTCTTGGCTGGCTGGATAGTGAATTCGAGGCCAGGTTAGACTAATGCGACTGTCTCAAAATACAAAAGCAAGCCAGGCCTGGTGGCACACACCTGTAATCCCAACAGGATGCAGAGGCAAGAGGATTACCAATATTGAGGCCGGATGGGTCTACCAGTGAGTTTCAGGCAAGCCAGAAAAAACTACCAACCAACCAACCAACCGAGAGCTGGGAGACGCTCAGTTGGCAAAGTTGTGTGCTATGTTAGTATGGTGCTTTCAAAAGCAATGCAGGGGCTGGAGATGACTCAGTGGTTAAAGGCCTGAAGGGAGCCGGGAGTGGTGGCGCACGCCTTTAATCCCAGCACTTGGGAGGCAGAGGTAGGAGGATCGCAATGAGTTCCAGGCCACCCTGAGAATACATAGTTAATTCCAGGTCAGCCTGGGCTAGAGTGAGACCCTACCTCGAAAAACCAAGAAAAAAAAAAAAAGGCCCAGGTTCAAACATGCAACTTGAGTTCTTTTGCACACCCATTCTTTCTCCATTTTCTCTCTCCTTCCGAATATATAAATATTATTTTAAAAAAGCAATGCAGCCAGATGTGGTGGTGCACGTCTTTAATCCCAGCACTGGACTGGGGAGGGAGGATGCCCTGAGTTCGGGGCCATCCTGAGACTGAGCTAGAATGAAGAAAGAAATAAAAAAAGCAATGCAGGTTGTGGGTATGGCACACACCTTTAATCCCAGCACTCAGGAGGCAGAGGTAGGAGGATCTCCATGAGTTCAAGGCCAGCCTGGGACTATGGACTGAGTTCCAGGTCAGCCTGGGCTAGAGTGAGACCCTGCCTTAAATAAATACAGCAATGCAACTTCGTTTTCTTTTTTCCTGAAAATCACCTTAATCTGGGACTCTGCTAAATCCTTACTGTATATTCCCAGTTCTTCCTTCACTCAATGGCAGTGATCCATTTCTTTTTTATGAGCCAGGGTCTCACTAATGTAGCCACAGGCACGTGCCCCACACCTTCCTCCACCAATGCTTCCCTCATAACACAGCACAGAAAGGGAGAGAGCTCGTCGGCATGATCAGCTCCTCTGAGGAGCGAGGCCCAGGGCTGGGGGAGGCGAGAGTTTAGCACGCCTAGCACCAAGAAAACAAACTGAAAACAAGCCACATTATTTCAAAACACACACATACATAAACCTCATTTCAACACAGTTGTTTCCCTGTTTCTGTTTCTCTGCCTCATGAGGGATTTCTGAGAAATGAGAAAGCGTCACTTCCCATAGCTTTGTCTGCAGTTTTGTTTGTTTGTTTTGTTGGGACAGGGTCTCTGTAGCCCAGGATGACCTCAAACTCAGAGCAATCCTCCTGCCTCGGCTCCCCAGTGCTAAGATTACAGTGTATGCCACTTTGCCTTTTTTTTAATGATGACTGGAGAGATGGCTCAGTGGTTTAAAGGAACTTGCTTGCAAAACCTAACTGCCCAGCACCCCACATCAAGCCAGGCTCGGGCACACGTGTCTGGAGTTCATGAGCAGTGGCAGAAGGCCCTGGCGTGCCCATGCTCACCTCTCTCTCTCTTCCCTCTCTCATTCCTGCACTGAAGGCAGAGGGAAGAGGATCCGCTGTGAGGTTAGAGGGAGACTCTGCCTCGAAATAAACAGCAAAAACTAGTAACAGTTGGGGAGATGGATCTGTTGTAGAAATATCTGGTAACAAACAGACAATAAGAGGAGAGGGGAGTTTAATTTTCACCCGGGCCCCGGGGGGTCCAAGCATAAATGAAGCATTTGGCCCCAAACCCCAGTTACAAAGAGATTTTATAGGACTGGAGAGATGGCTCAGCGGTTAAGGCACTTGCCTCCAGTGCCTAAGGCCCCTGGCTCAATTCCCCAGAACCCACATAAACCAGACTCACAAGGTGGTGGCCCTGGTGCACTCTCTCTGCTTGAAAAATGAATAAATAAAATGCAGTTATTTAAAAAAAAGAGATTTTATAGTAGTATACAGAGATGTGTATGTGATATTTAGGCATGTAAATGACAAGCACCTAGCAATTCACACATTTACAAATGGATTTCAGAGAAGTCCAGATAATCCTCCCCAGGTATTCTCCGGCCTCAATTTTTCCTAACTTCCTTATCAGTTAAAGCAATTACTTTTGTCTCACTGAACTTCAAAGCTCTGGTAGTTTCTCACCTCATGGCCATCTGTGGCCTGAAGAATATAACAATGAATATAGGGGAGGGGGGCAGTGAGCTCACGCTCATTTTGCTACAATAGATCAATGGGTAAAGGCGCTTGCCTGCCAATCTGGGTTCGACTCCCCAGAACATACAAAAGCTGGCTAGACCCAAAGTGCCTATGTCTGGAGTCTGCAGCGGCAGGAGACTGAACCTCCTAACAGTTCAAACATTCCTTTCCAGGGCCTTCTTTCCTGGTCTGTGTCCCAGCACACCTTGTCCCAGGCTAACTTGAATAAACATGCCCATGTGACCACGCAGGGCCAGGAAGAAGCCCGAGTGGGGGTGGGGTGAACTTCTGAATGGAATGCAGCCTCAGCCGGCTAGGGGCCGGATTTGAGTTCCCTGGTGCTGGCTGGGGATTTCTACCAGCAAGCCAAACAATGAGCTCACGCAAGAATGCAGTCTGCGGGGAAGGAAGGCTGGGCAGCCAGAGCAAACTGGTTTTCTGAATCAGGTTGGACAGGGCATTCACCGAGTCTCCCCGTGGGAACGATTAGGGGGAGTGGGAGCCACCATACAGCATTTCAGGGCGCAATTTAATGACATTCCCGATTGTCCCCTTTGCAGAGTATAGAGCTTTTGCAAAGCCCTTGATTCCTCAGCAGGACCTGGAGGCCCATTCTGTTTCTCTTCTGCTTGCAAATAAACATACAAACAACTTGTTTCCCTTTCCCAGTTATGTGAAGCTAGAAGGGGAGACGTGAGCTCCAGTGTTGCACCCGGGATCCCAGCGTAAAGAAGACACCTTGGGGTGTTTATCCTCTCTGCTTTCTTTTTATTTATTTATTTATTTTTTGGTTTTTCTAGGTAGGGTCTCACTCTAGCCCAGGCTGACCTGGAATTCATTATGTAGTCTCAGGCTGGCCTCGAACTCATGGTGATCCTCCTACCTCTGCTTCCCGAGTGCTGGGATTAAAGGCATGGGCCACCACGCCAGGCTTCTCTCTGCTTTCTTTGAGACAGGGTCTCCCTTGAGCTTCTGGATTCCCCTGGGCCCACCACCCATTGGCATAATTCTCCTGGGATTACAGATGCGTGCCTCATTCTCCATCTGGCTTTTCATGGTGCAGGGGAGTCAACTCTGCCCGGCTGCCTTTAACTGCTGAGCCCCCTCCCTTCCCAGCTCCCCAGCCTGAGAATTTTGAGTTCAGCGCCTTAGCCAAGCAGCAAGACTTTTTTTTTTTTTTTTGTGGGGGGAGGTGTTGTTCTGTCTTGTTTTTTTCAAGGTAGGGTCTCATTCTAGCACAGGCCGAAGACTGACCTGGAATTCACTCTATAGTCCCAGCACTCACTCGGGAGGCATAGGTAGGAGGATGGATGCGAGTTCAATATGTGAGACTATATAGTGAATTCAAGATCAGCCTGAGCTAGAGTAAAACCCTACCTGGGTGGTGGGCGGAAAATCTGGAGTAGCTACAAGAGGCCCTGGCACACCCATAATTTTTCTCTCTCTCAAATAAATAAAAAAAAATTTTTTTAAAGAACTTAATGCACCTGAATTAGCACTGCAGACTGGTAGAGATCAGTATTGCTGCTCCCTGGTCTACATTCAAACTGCTGCCTGAATCTCCAGTGTGATGCTGCTGACCCCCCTGGGTGGGGGCTGTTTTCTGTTCACTGCATATGGCCCTGGAATCATTGTAAAATTGACCATAGTAACCTTAACCACTGAGCCATCATCCGGTTTAAAACGAGTAAAACCTGACTGACTTCTGACCCCTATCTTTCCCCAGGCTTCACGTAACTAAGATACCTTAAGTAAGCTAACACTGTAACCACTTTGAAAGGCATGGGGACAGACTTGTTTTCAAAACTCCCAACGGAGCTGTCTTTGAACAGTGTGGGAAAGTGTTCTCACAAGCAAGTCCTTGAAGCCTGGGCTGAACACTCCCGGAGTTGCCTGTGTCTGGGACCTGGTGGGAGCTCTGAGACATACCAGCAGCTTCACTATAGTCTAAAACCCTCTAGCTACCAAAACGGTTTTAAAGATGTTTTAAAGCTGAGTGTGTGGTGGCTCGCACCTTTAAGTAATCCTGCAAGAGGATCACTATGAAGTTGAGGTCAGAAGGAAGTATGGTGCACGCCATTATTTTTTATTTTTTAAATTTTTATTTCATTTATTTATGTGTGTGTGTGTGAGAGAGAGAGAGAGAGAGAGAGAGAGAGAGAGAGAGAGAGAGAGAGAGAGAGAGAGAGAGAGAGAGAGAGAGAGAATATGGGCATGCCAGGGCCTTCAGCCACTGTAAACAAACTCCAGACATAGTGTAGCTGGTTTTACATGGGCACTGGGGAATTGAACTCCGGTCCTTCTTCATTGCAGGCAAACGCTTTAACCACTAAACCATCTCTTCAGCCCGGTGCACGCCTTTAATCCCAATATTTAGGAGGCAGAGGTAGGAGGATCTCAGTTCGAGGCCACCCTGAGACCACAGTGAATTCCAGGTCAGCCTGGGCTAAAGGAAGACGCTACCTCTACCTCAAAAACCAAAGCAAACAAACAAACAAAAAACCCACAAAAAAGTGGTGGAGCAGCAAGAGATCCTGGTTTTGTAATTGCTAAATAAACATCCCTTACAAAAGGCAACCACAGAATGTTTCTCTGAAAAAGCAACACATACAATCACGCCATAGGACTGGTGGGGGTAGCTGAGTAGTTTTGCTTATCATATGTGAGGCCATGGTTCAAACTCCAGCACTCTTCCCCAACACAACCCAGAAATAATATAAAATCACAAAACAAGAACTGAAAGTAAAAGGGCTGAGGATGTGGCTCAGTGGTAGATTGCATTCAGAAGGTTCTAGGCTCCATCCCCTGCACAGGGTGATGTTAGGGTGCCTGGCAGCATACACCTGTCATGCCACCACTGGGAGGCAGAGGCAGGAGGCACAATTGGCAAAAACAAAATTCCTGAACAGCAAGTGTTCATTGCTGAATGTTTAGTGATTCAGACTTTAAGGGGCTTGCTGTGCAACCCAGGCTGGCCTTGAACCTGTAATCCTCCTGTTCAGCCTTAGCTGGGATTAAAGGAATGTGTTCAACTCTTAGGGTTTCCAATTTGTTTCCTTTAGGCGCTATTATCCCAACATGCCTCTGCTTGGGAGTTTTTTCAGTGCTGGGAATGGAACCCAGGACCATGTCTATATTACACTCAGCAAGGGTCATTGTTTTTATTCTTCCTGTGTGGTATGCACATGTGCCCTTGGGATGCCCCATGCACTTGCCAGGACAGAATGATGTATATTCCACCTCATTCTTCTGCCAGTTGTTTGAGCTGAAGTCTTACTGATAGGAGCTCACTGCTTGTGAGCCTGGCACTCCCTGGTCTCCACTCCCTGGTGGAACTGGAGTTACAGGCCTGCATGGCCACGCCCAGACTTGAGGCACACCTAACCACTAGGCCATCGCTCAAGTTCATTTCCTTGCCCACATTGACCTAGAAGTCTTCCTGTCTTAGGCTCGCTTGCACAGGATGGGGTAACTGGCATGAGTCATCATACAATTTCAAGATAAAAAGTCGCTGCCTTTAGGTGAGGCTCCAGAATAGCACAGGGACTCAGGTAAATACAGACAAAAAACGAGTGGGAGAAGGTACAGTCCTGTTCGCATGATTAGGGTTTGGTGCTCAAGGATGAAAACCAGTTATGCAAACCTCACATTTGCACATTTCCATGGTGATTCAACTCCATTTCAAGGTATTTGAAAACAAAGGCAGGATTAAGTTTTTGAAGTTGATGCTTCTTACTTCCTTTTTGGAACTTTCAAAACATAAGATCACATTCAAGAGATATGAATTGCTATAGCGAATCCTCTAATGGCAAAAATATACCAACACTTGGTATGGTTCAAATAACCAACATTGGGGAGTGCAAGTAGGAAGAACTGAGTTCAGATCTCCAGCACCCGTTTAAGATGTAGGCATGGGGCTGGAGACGGCTCAATAGTTAAGGCCCTTGCCTACAAAGCCAAATGACCTGCCCGTAAGTCAGATGCACAAAGTGGTACATGCATCTGGAGTTCATCTGCAGTGGCTAGAGGTCCTGGCATGCCCATTCTCTCATATATATATTTTCTTGCAAATGAATTTTCTTTTAATAAAGTGGGCACGCATCTTAACACCAGCTTGATGAGACATGGAAGATCCCTAGGCTATTTGGCTAGTCTAGCTGAATTGGTGAGCTCTAAATTCAGCGACTCTCCACAAAAAAAGGGGGGGGGGATTGAGGAAACACACATACACCACATATACACATGCAAACAAATAAGAAATCCAGGGCTGGAGAAATTGCTGAGGTTACAGTGCTTGCTTGCAAGCCTGGGTTTGGTCACCCAGTACCCACATAAAGCCAGATGCAAAAAAAAAAAAAAAAAAAAAAAGCCAGCATCAAGAGGCCATGGTGTGTCCATTCTCTCTCCTTGCAAATAAATGAAGCCAGGTGTAGTGGCACACACCTTTAATGCCAGCATTCCAGAGGCTGAGGTAGGAGGATAGGAGCTTGAGGGCAGCCTGGGATTACAGTTCCTGGTTAGTCTGGGCTAGATAGAGACCCTACCCTATCCCCCCCCCCCAAAAAAAAAATGTGCAGGATAAGCTGGGTGTAGTGGCACACACCTTCAATAGCAGCACTCCAGAGGCAGAGGTTGGAGGACGCTGCAGTGAGAGCCTACTTCAACAAAACTCCAGGTACAGGATGGCTGGGGTTGTATGTAGCTCAGTGGGCAGGAGTGCTTGCTTGGCAGGCACAGGCCCTGGCTTCCATCCCCAGCACCATATACAAACCAGGTTTGGTGGTACAGAACTACTTTGGGGACTATAGCTCAACTGGCTATTTTTCTAGCACAAGCACAGGCAGAGAGAAACAAGCACTCCCTGAACAAAGTGCACCAACTACTTCAGTGCAGTGGCAATACACAGCAACTCTCGTTTAAGGAACTATCCTTTGCTCAGGTGACTCTCCTGTAAAGTTGGCCGTGAACAGTAAACAAAGGAAGAAAAGCAATTAGAAAAAGACCCACACCACACCTTACATTTGAAAATGATTTATTTCCCCCCCCCCTCAGGAAACAGGAAGTTAGGGGAATACACTTTACAACCCCTATAAACTTTCAGTTGGTCCTAACCCTTCTGGCACAGCTGTCAAGGCGGCTAGCTGCTCTACCAGACAGGATGTGCAGGAACACTCCAGAGGACTGCAGGGTTTTCCCTGAGAGAAGTGTAAGACAAACAGAGGTGCTGAGAGAACCATCTTCCCAAGCAGCCCCTCCCTCTTCATTCTGGAGGGTGTGCCTGAACCACTCAGCCAGTCTGCACTCGGGCCTTGTGCTCTTCTCCCTAGGAACCACACTCCCCAAACCACTAGGACTCCCAGCCCTCAGATGACAAACAAGGTCCTGGATTCTCAGCTGTCAGGCCTAGCAAACTGGGAGGTGGGCTCCTAGTAAACACCAATTTGTTTCTCTGCACTTATTTCTGCAACAGGGCTTTTTAGTCACCTTTAGCATTTTTAGGGTTAAAAACTACATAAAGTGCTTTTAGAGTTTTAAGAAACAAACATGATATAAATAAGTGGTTTATGATTAAGAATGATAAATACTTAAGTAAAAATAGCTCTAGCAAGATGACCTATGGCTCTGCGATGGGCAGGAAGGGAAATTCTTCCCCATTACATTCTTAGTCATTTTCTTCATGCTTACTTTAACCTGCAGCCCAGACTAAAGGTCACGGAACTGTCAAAGGACAAGAGTTCAAGCAGAAGCTTCCTTCAATTTACCAGTAGCTTTTAAGTAACTGAGGCCTAACAGAGCCCACCTTTCTCTAAACTTAAATGAGCACATTCAAACTTCAGGGAAAGTTCCCATCTCTGAAAGTTCCTAAGAGGGCATTTGAAGCAAAGATAGTTCAAAGTAACAACTGAAGATGCCAATTCAAGGGACAGGGACTTCCTCCCATCCCTTGGGGCCCATCAAGGAGGAGGGATTACCAGCTGGCTCCTGGGGGATGGGAGGGTGGTTCACAGTGCAGCAGAAAGCGAAAATGGCTACTAAGAGTTCAGCAAAGGCAAAATAAAGACATCAAGTCAGATTATAAATACCTGTAAAGGGAGGGGACAAGCAAGCAAGTATTTCAAGGACTGACAGTACAAAATAAAGGTCCAACAGAGTATAGCAGGTTTGAAATCCAGAGAGGCCAATACAAAAATTCAAAACAAAAGTTTGGGAATTATTAGCAGAAAAGAAATAGTAAGTATTTGTTTTATTGACAACAGGACAGGCTTTAACAAGCTAACAAGCACAACTCATAAATAGCACCATGGTTAGGGGAGTTCAGCCTGCTTTCCCCCCCAAATTATTTTCCTGCTTTCCCAAGGCATTTTACAATTTATTAAACAAACGGGACCAAATACCTTGTCAACTTTAAATACTTACCAAAACCAGATTGGAAAATTAAGCCTGCATAGTCAGATTTGTTCCGTTACAACCAGGCTACGTACATAACTGATTCTGTATATATTCTAGAACTGGTCATGACAAAGTTTAGAAAAGCTTTAAGAAACAAATACCCAATTTGCAAATTTCAAAGGGCATGAGAAAAACTAAAGCCGAGAGTTGCCTCTCTCTATATTCAAATATATTTTCTGTATAAATATATACAATTTTTACAAGGAAAAAACTATACAAGTTTCAGTCATAAAAATTGAGGATATTCAGCCTGTCCAGTGTCAAGTATCTTGGCTAATGAACCCAAGCCAAAGTAGAACAGGTTTAAAAGTCCTGAACACTTGGACTTTGTCTTCAAGAAGTACATCCGGGAAAGCGAACTACACAGAGAACAAGCTTCCCTTCACATACTGGTAGAGAACTGAGGCATCTAGTCATAGTTTGGTTATTGTAGCTGACATCCATGGCACACAGCTCACCACCCTTGTTAGTGCTTCTACTTTAACCTGACAGGAAACCAATGCATCTGTCGGGGTATTTATTGACTTCTATGACTAGACCGGCTACTGGCCACTCTTCTGGTTCTACAAGTAAAATCTTTCCACCAGCACACCTTCTCATTAACTCTACAAGCCTCCTCCCCCCATGGCATCCCAAAGTTTGCTTGTTGCTGAGAATTAACTTGCTTCTTTCAGACAGTAATTCTTCAAGGGGCGCACACTTGTCTCATGCCTTTATTCTTTGTGGCCACAGGCGCTTGCTTTCTGGCTTTGAGGGCAGAACTCTTGGGCTGCTAAGGCCTGGACAGCTTCACCAATCCACAGAAGCATGTGGTCCTGGGGGCCGCAGCTGGTTACCAGTCAACCACTGCACTTACAAGGCTATCTTATCAGATACACCAGCCCAGCCCCCACTCCAGCAACACCTGCAAATGCCAGCAGCACATTCCTGATGCCCCCTTCTAGGTCCTGCACGTGGAAGAACTCCACAAACCCATCCTAGAAAACAAAACAGAAAAGCACATTTTTCAAGTATGGGTTTCTGCGGTCTTAAGACTACATAGAGAAAAGATGAATTAAGATATCCAAAGTCCCCCCCCCCAACAAAAAAATCATGAGTCAATTATCCACTTCTGGGATGAAAGCTGCTTTTGGAATTCTTTAGTGAGCACCCACATTAAATTGATTGGCACAATCTAAACAAAAGAACTTTGAATATACTCATTTCTTAGGTCAAAGACAAAAAAAAACAACACCCTCACCATTTCTCACTGAGGTTGAGTACAGCCTTGCACCGGACTAGCTGCGTGTCAATGTTTAAAATGCAGGATGGAGCTAGGAGGTGACTCAGTGGTTCAAGTCACTTGTTTGCAAAGCCTGATAACCTAGGTTCAATTTCCCAGCACCCTCGAGAAGACAGATGCACAAAGTGACGCTTGCATCTGGAGGCAGTTTGCATTGGCAGGAGGCCCTGGCGTGCCCCGTACTGTTTGTGTGTTCCTCTTAAATCAATAAATAAAATTTACAAAATACACCGAGGGGCCCTTTAGGAGTGCACTTTAGCTATGACCACAGGTGACTTAAAATTTCTTCATGCCTTGAATCCACTGCTCTGAAGATTGTTCAACTGAAATACAAAAACAACACCCACAGGGTACAAGACCTTCTGGTACACTTCAAGACGGTCACACCACTTTTTCTACGGTCACACTACTTACAAGACGGTTGTACCATTTTCCCCCTCATGACCTACTACTTAAACCAACACCAAGCAACCACGCACATTAAGACAGATCCTGAAAGCAGAGGCAAGTGTTTGTGACACCCTTTCATTCTTCCCCGGCTTTCACAAACATTCCATCGCCCTCCAAAGCCCCCCAACTTACCCAGCCTCTTTGTTTGACGAGCCAGTCCCGTTTGGTCCCGACCAGGACATCGGTGATGATTTCCGCTAAGGGCTCAATGCAGCTTTCTTGGTTGATGCTCTTCAAATGTTTGGCCACAAAGGCCCCGAAAGAAATTAAAGTCACAATCCTGCCCCAGTTTGTTACGCCGTCGCTGAAAACGTGGACCATCATGCGCGACAGAGACTTCACGTCGTCTTCGTTCTTGATGTCCAGTTTCCGAAGCATGCCTGAGGAGGAAAGCACGCACGCACGCATGCAGCAGCGGCGGCGGGGCTTTGTCCCGCCGGGAGCCCCGGGACGCCGCCATCCCCCTGCCCGCCCGCCTTACCCTGGAAGGCCGTCTCGTGGTTGCGCTGCATGCGGTCGCCGACTCGCCGCAGGGTCTCCAGCGCCCTCCGGCCCGGCGGCCGGGCGTCCTTGGCGCCCGTGGCCTGCTCGCGGAGGTACCGGGAGATGATGTCCAGCGACTGCAGGTACAGCTCGTCGTCGTCGGGCGGCGGCGGCGTGGAGGGCAGTGAGCCGGGGGCGCCCGGCGGCGCGAGCGGCAGGAAAGCGGGGCGCTTGGCCAGGGGCTCGGGCTCGTAGCCGTCCAGCTCGTCCTCGGCCATGATGGCGGCGGCGGCCGGCGCCTCCGGGCCCGCGTCGTGGGGCGGCGCCGACGCCGGGCACGGCGGCCCGGCCGGGGTCGCGGTGACGTCGCGGGCCTCCGCGCCGATGGGCGTGGGCCGCGCGACCCTCCCCGCGCCGGGCTCCCCTCCCCCGGCCTCCAGGAGCCGGCCGCCCGCGGGGGACGCGCCGCCGCCGCCCTCGCCCAGCCCGGCGCCGCCGCAGTACAGGTTGAGGCCGATCACCGCTTTTTTCCGGAGGCCGAACATCGCCGTCCGCCGGCCGTCCGGAGCGACGAGAGGCCGGTGCGCGCGGGGAGGAAGCGGAAGTCCGACTGCGCCTCCCGCCTCCGCCCGCCGCTTTAGGGCAGCGCTGACGCAGGGGACGAGCCCATAAAAGGGAGAGGGGCGGGCGCTTCCGGGCCGGCCGGCCGGGCGGGCCGCGGACTTCCGGCCCCAGACGCCGGCCGCCGGTTATGTAACGTAGGTTCTGGTTGGGCGGGCTCGCGAGCCCGGGGGGCGCGGGCACCCCGCCGACCGAGGCCCCGGTGCGCGCGTACCGGGCGGGATGGCCCCGAGCCCGGGCCACCCCGGACCTCTCGCCGCGCAGCCCAGGCGGCCTCCAGCCCCGGGCCGTGCCGCCCGCGGGCTCCGTGCACGCATGCGCCGCTCGGAAGTTGAAGAAAGGATGGGGAAGGCCTGTGACCCTAGCCGGGCTCCCGTGAGTGTGCTCTCCCGGAGCCGCACGATGCGTGGGCCTCGGGGCGCTCCGCGCACTGCCCCGCGGGGACCAAGCCCGGGTGGAGGCGGGAGGGCCGGGGCTGCCGGGCCACCCCCGATGCTCGAGACCCTGTCTGGGCTGGGCGAGCTGGAGGATCCTCAGCGCCAAGCTGCAGGTGTGACACCCCAGCAGAGGCAGGAGGGTCGCTGGGCGCTCTGGCAGCGAGTCCAAGTGAAAAACAAACGGAGCTACAAGCGATAAAGGAGGACATTAAACGTTTTCCTCTGGCCTCTACGTGCTTGTGTGTACAATATCAAGAAATGCTAAATGTGGGCTGGAGAGATGGCTCAGCAGAAAAGGAGCCTGCCTGCAAAGCCTAACAACCCAGGTTCGATTCCTCAGCACCCATATAAAGCCAGATGCACAAAGTGGAGCATCAACCTGGAGTTCTTTGGCAGCGGCTGGAGGCCCTGGCGCGCACCTTCTCTCTCTCCTTGCAAATAAATAAATTTTAAAAATGCAAGTAGGCCAAGTATAACTGTGTCTGTCTTTCATCTCTGTTCCAGCCCCTGGTGCCGTTTATAGGTAAGCCTGGTCCATTAACACCACTTCTCATCTGCTGGGACTTTTTAAAAATTTGTTTTTTGAGGTACTGGCAATTGACCCACTAGGGCCACTGCGTGCCGTCCCCATGCCTATGCCCAGCGTCCCGGTAGTAAAGAGACCTGCACCCCCATGCCAGGTACCTTTGATTTCTTATTTTATTGTACTTTTTGGTTTTCTTTTTTCAAGACAGGTCTCACTCTAGCCCAGACTGACCTGGAGCTCACTCTATAGTCCCAGGGTGGCCTTGAACTCAAGGTAATTCTCATCTCTGCCTCCGAAGTGCTGGGATTGAAGGCATGTGCCACCACTCCTAGCAATTTATTTATTCATACACACACACACACACACACACTCTGACCCTGAAGCTGAACCTTTCAATACTTACCATAGCTGCATTAGCCTTCTCACTGAAACATAATTACAAAACCCTCTTAGTCTGTAAATCTAAAAACAAATAGTTAAACCCGTTCAAGTATGGGTTATTATGTAGCAGACTGACCTGGAAGGCTCTGTGTAGTCCAGGCTGGCCTGAAACTCACACAAACCCTCCTGTGAGCCATCACACCAAATTTATTTTTATGTTTTATAAAATAACTGCATCCAGGGCTGGAGAGATGGCTCAGTGGTTAAAGCGTTTGCCTGCAAAGCCTAAAGACCAGAGTTCAATTCCCCAGCACTCACATAAGCCAGATGCACAAAGTGGTGCCCACATCTTGAGTCTGTTTGTAGCTGCTGGAGGCCTTGGCATGCCCATTGTCTCTCTTCCTCTCTCTGCTTGCAAATAAAAGTATTTTTAAAAATAACTGCATCCCTGGGCTGAAGAGATGGCTTAGCGGTTAAGGCATTTGTCTGCAATGCAGAAGGACCTGAGTTCGATTCCCCAGTGCCCATATAAAGCCAGATGCACAAAAGGGCGTATGTGTCAGGAGTTCATGCTGTGCCCATTCTCTCTCTCTAATAAATAAAATATATTAAAAAAAATAACTGCATCCCTATATTATGAAATCCAAACAGCCAGGTTTCCCAGCACTCAGGAGGCTAAGGTAGTGATGTGGGATTTGGGGGTTCAGCAAGGTATCCCAAATTTATGAACCCTAAGTTTGGGTTCTGTCCTAATCTTTAATAAAGAATAAAGGTGGCCTCAAGAAGAACAAATGAATTATGAATTATTAAGTTTATTTGGGATGTGGCATTTAGGAGAGAAACTGAGGCTTCATTGGGCATTCGAGTAAAGCCTTGAAGCACATGGAGGGTAGAATCCAGGAGAAATACACTGTATGCTGTCCTGTGCAGAGACATTAAAAATACAAAAAACAAACAGAAAACCATCTTGGTGGCACTCACCTTTAATCCCAGCACTCAGGAAGCAGAGGCAGGAGGATGGATCACTCGGTGAGTTTGAGGCCATCCCTCGCTAGAGTAGACCTCAACTTAAATAACAATAAATCTGTTTTAAATTTCTTAGATCTTCACTCCCAGACAGGTGTTTGGGCGAATCTAGTGACAGAGGTGATGTCCACCCTCTGCTCATGCCATCGTTTTCCCTGCCATCATGGTGCTTCTCCTCATGTTTATAAGCCTAATAAACCCATTCCTCCCATCAGCTTGTTTTTGGTCAGATTCTTTCTGCCAGCAACAAGGAAGTGGACCGCAACAAATACCTCAAAGAATAGAGATAATAACTAGGATGCTGTTATTACCAAGGGCTGGCTGAAGGGATACAGTGAAAGGTTAACTTTGTCTTGCCTAGCTCTATAAGATCATTTCAGCAGGAAAGATTTTTCACACACCTAGATGAAAACTTTAACATACCCTGCTAACTTTTCATTTACTTTTTGTTTTGTTTTATATTTTTAAAGGTGTGTGCCACCACACCTGACCCATAAATACTTTTTTTTTTTCGAGATAGGGTCTTGCTCTAGCCCAGGCTGACCTGAAAGTCACTCTGCAGTCCTAGGCTGGACTTGAACTCACAGCGATCCTCCTACCTCTGCCTCCCCAGTGTTGGGACTACAGGTGTGTGTGTGTGTGTGTGTGTGAAGGGGGGGTGGAGCCAGAGTTTAATGGTGGGTGTCTTCCTTGGAGTGCTCCCCACCTTTTTGAGTGCAGGTCTCTTGCTTGAACCTGGAGCAAGTCTTAGTGATCCTCCTGTCTCTGCCTCCTGGGATTACAGGCCACACCAGTGAATTTACATGGGTGCTGGGGGTCAAACTCAGATCCTCATGCCATCATGATGTCATCATCTTTTCCTTCTATTATGAAGGTCTTGAGGAAGTGTCAGGCACTGGGAGGTCATGAACATCAAGGTCATTTGGTGTCTGGAAGATTGCATTGTAAGCAGTCCTACCCTTCCTTTGGCTCTTACTTTTTTTTGTTGTTGTTGGCTCTTACATTCTTTCTGCCACCTCTCTCTGTCTCTCTTCTCTGTCTGCTAGCAAATAATTTTTTTTTAAAAAAA
Organism: Zapus hudsonius; assembly: GCA_004024765.1. NCBI lineage: Eukaryota > Metazoa > Chordata > Mammalia > Rodentia > Dipodidae > Zapus > Zapus hudsonius. Next base: position 5,511 of record PVHP010015690.1, on the reverse strand, counting down.
AAGGCCAAAAAGATGAGTGTGGTGACACACACCTTTAATCCCAGCACCCAAAGGCAGAGGAGGAGGAATGACATGAGTTTGAGACTACCCTGAGACTACATAGAGAATTCCAGGTCAGCTTGAGTGAGACCCTACCTTAAAAAAAGAAAGGAAGGAGCCGGGCGTGGTGGCGCACGCCTTTAATCCCAGCACTTGGGAGGCAGAGGTAGGAGGATCGCCGTGAGTTCAAGGCCACCCTGAGACTACATAGTGAATTCCAGGTCAGCCTGGGCTAGAGTGAGACCCTACCTTGAAAAACCAAAAAAAAAAAAAAGAAAGAAAGGAAGGAAGGAAAGAAGGAAGGAAGGAAGAAAGGAAAGAGAAAAAAGCACAAAACCGTGATGTGTGCCTTTAGTCCCAGTCCTCAGGAGGCTGGAGAAAGAGCACTGTGAATTCTTGGCCAGCCTGGGCTACAGAGTGAATTCCAGGTCAGCCTGTGCTACACCCTACCTCAAAAAAAGCCAAAACACACACACACACACACACAAAAAAAAAAAAAAAAAAAAAACAAATAAGATGGAATTGATGTACTTGTGACCTTTTGTTACCTGAGTTCTGTTGTTAGTGTTTGTCATATACACAGCATTATATTTAAACATCACTTTAAGCAAGGAAGTGAAGGATCTCTACAATGAAAACTTTAAGACTCTAAGAGAAATTGCAGAAGACACTAGGAAATGGAAAGCCATGCGTGCTCTTGGATTGGAAGAATCAATATCGTGAAAATGTCAAAAGCCGCATTTAACGCAATTCCCATCAAAATTCCAATGGCATTCTTCACTGAAATAGAAAAAAATAATCCTAAAACTCATTTGGAAACATAAAAAAACTCAAATAGCCAAAACAATTCTAGGCAACAAAAATAAGGCTGGTGGTATTACCATACCTGACAAAATATATTACAGAGCCATAGTAACAAAAACAGCATGGTACTGGCATAAAGATCAGCTCCTACACAGTGACAGACATGAAATGTTGAAGGCTTTGTCCCTAGACTTAAGAGGCGTTGGATGGGACTCACAGCATGGTAGTTAGTACACACACACACACACACACACACACAGTGGATTGTGTATCCTAGGTAAAAGCTTTACCACTGGGCTGGAGAGATGGCTCAGTGGATAAGGCACTTGCCTCCAGTGTCTAAGGCCCCGAGTTCAATTTCCCAGTACCCACATAAGCCAGACCCACAAGGTGGTGGCTCTGATGTTCTCTCTCTCTCTCTCTCTCTCTCTCTCTCTCTCTCTCTCTCTGTGCTAGAAAATAAAATATGAAAAAAAGAATGAGGGCTGGAGAGATGGCTCAGCGGTTAAGACACTTGCCTCCGGTGCCTAAGGCCCCTGGTTCAATTCCCCAGGACCCACATAAGCCAGACCCTTTTAAAAAACTTTAATTATATGTCTAAGTTTATATATATATATAAAACAGGCTATACTCTTTTATCCCCTTGCCCCTGGAAGCCCTCTTCAGTGGGGTTGGGGTATTCCCTGTGAGGTCATGAAGGCCTCAGTCAGTCCCTGTGGGAACAAAGCCCTTGTGTAACTCAAACTGTAAGGACTGAGCTGGGGTTAGAATTTAGATAATGCCCAGCAAAAATTCCAATGCATCTCAAAATTTAAGGAGTACATGAATTCTTGTCTACAAAGTTAAAGAATTAAAATCAGGGCTGGAGAGATGGCTCAGCGGGTAAGGCACTTGACTCCAGTGCCTAAGGCCCCGGGTTCAATTCCCCAGGACCCACATAAGCCAGACCCACAAGGTGGTGGCCCTGGTGTTCTCTCTCTCTCTCTCTCTCTCTCTCCTTGAAAATGAATAAATAAAACATTTTAAAAAAATAAAAAAATAATAAAAAAAAGAATTAAAATCATAGACAGACAGACAGATATTAAGAAATAATAAAAGACTTTATTTAAGGGAACATGGGGAGTTACAGAGTTCTCCAGCCACCAGTGTGGGGAGAGATTTTAATAAAATCTGTGCTGCTCAGAAAACAAGCAGCAGAAGAAGAGGTGTCAGCTGGCTCCCATCATGAGAGGGAAAGGTTTATGGTTTATGTGGAAAAGAATCCTGAGCTCCCCCCCTTACCTGGAAAATAAAGTCCTCCTTCTAGGACACCACGTGGAAAAAGACTGGCCTTTGTTTTAAGGAAGCTTTTAAAACTTCCCCCAGGGCTGGAGAGATGGCTCAGCGGTTAAGGCACTTGCCTCCAGTGCCTAAGGCCCCGGGTTCAATTCCCCAGGACCCACATAAGCCAGACCCACAGGTGGTGGCCCTGGTGTCCTGGTGTTCTCTCTCTCTCTCTCTCTCTCTCTCTCTCTCTCTCTCTCTCTCTGCTCTAAAATGAATAAATAAAATATTTAAAAAAAAAAACTTCCCCCAGATAAGTCAGAGAGACAGCTGATTGGTCTATACCTGACCAATCAGTTTTTGCATCTAGGTTTGGGCTCTGGCTAAAGACACCTCCCACCCAAGGGAGGGGGTTTATGGAGCTGCCTGAACCATCACAATCGCCCCTCTGAAGAAATAACCCTAACTGCTGTTAGGGTACTGGGGTGTGGAATCAAAAAAGAAGCACCAGAAAGACAGACAGACAGACAGACAGACAGACACACACACACACACACACACACATGTTTAAGAAACAAGAAGCTTGGCGTGGTGGCGCACTCGTTTAATCCCAGCACTCGGGAGGCAGAGGTAGGAGGATCACCATGAGTTCAAGGCCACCCTGAGACTACATAGTGAATTCCAGGTCAGCCTGGACTAGAGCGAGACCCTACCTCGAAAAACCAAAAAAAACAAAAAAGAAAGAAAAGAAACAAGAATCCCCATTTTGATCCTGCAGGAGGCAGGGCAAAGCTCCTACTGGGAAGGGGGTTAAGGAGGAGCTTGGCAGCCTCCTGTGGGGTCTCTCTCCTAAACGTCCACAAAACCAGGCATAATGGATCATATCTATAATCCCAGCTCTCAGAGGCTGAGGCAGGAGGATTGCTACAAATTCAAGGCCAGCCTGGGCTACATGGGTCCATGTCAGCTTCCTGGAAAGAATAAAAGTTCTTTTTGCGCTTGAAATGGACGAGTTCAAAAGTTGTGAAACTGGTCTTCTATAATTTTTTTTAAGTTGGAATTTGTCTTGTGGCTCGTTTAGAAATCCCTATCTGTCATATCTTGGTACCCAACTGAAATCTAGTTTATAATTTTACATGTAAACCATAATCTCCCTTATCAAACCTATTTTACATCCTTCCCATTCCTTATCTGAATTCCATGTGGTTTAGTCTTACTTTACAGGCTGAGTTATAATTATCAAGTTGGTAAAATGCAGACTGGCTGCATTTTTTAGTGGAAAAGAAAAAAGAAAAGAAAAGAAAACAAGCAAATAAATGGGGTGTGGTGGTGCACCCCTTTAATCCCAGCCTGGGGAGACAGGTAGGAGGATCATTGTGAGTCTGAGGCCACCTGGTGAATTCCAGATCAGCCTGAGCTAGAGCGAGACTGACCTCAGAAAACCAAAAATAAGTAAAAGAAAACGGGCTTGCGTGTAAAAACCTAGCAACCTGGGTTTGATTCCCCAGCACCCACATAAAACCAGATGCACAAAGTGGCAAATGCATCTGGGGTTTGTTTGCAGCGGCTAGAGGCCCTGGCACACCCATCTTTTTCTCTGTCTCTCTCTGCTTGCAAATAAATAAAACAAAAATTAAAAAAGGAAAAAAGCAAACGAGCCAGTTTTTTGGCGCACAGCTTTAATCCCAGCCTTGGGGAGGCAAGGCATGAGTTCAAGGCCACCCTGAACCTATATAAAGATGAGGATAGAAGAGACAGGGAATTAGCAAATTAAGAGGGGAAAATCAGGTCCTCAGAAGAACTCCTACCCCTCAGCTGGGCCCAGGTTCTAGATATGCGTTGAATCAAATCTCCATAGCAACCATAGGTTTCCTGTGACCACACAGCTTGCATTATTATTATTTCAACCTGGGCGAGGGCGAGAAGGCTGCAGGCTCGGGGAAGCGCGTGGTGAGTCAGGGGAAATTGTAGAGAAGAGAGTTCTCGGGGATGTCCTCCCCCCCTCCCCGCCTTCAAGGTGCTGAGGATGAAGCCCTGGGCCTCCTCTCTTCCCCGAGCTGAGGCTGGCCTCGAACCCTTGCTCGCCTCCTCAGTGCTGAGGTCACAGGGGTGCACCCCAAGCCCTGATCTTGGGCCATGGCAGTCACAGTTAAAAGCGAGGCTTCGCACACATCTCGTCTTATTTTTACCAACTATGTAAATCCCATCCAGCTGAGGATGCCCCTGGGTGCAAGGGAGGAAGGGAAGAGGCTTTTGCTTCTCGTTTTCACCCCAGGTGCCACTTTCGAGGGCACTGAGGGTGGAGAAGTGGGGGACTTCCACCCGATGGTGCGGTGGGCAGCCCCTGGGGGCAAGGCTGTCCCAACTATCAGCTTACCTGTTTGGGTTTTATTTCTATTTTTCGAGGTAGGGTCTCGCTCTAGCCCAGGCTGGCCTGGAATTCACTATGGAGTCTCAGGGTGGCCCTGAACTCACGGCGATCCTCCTGCCTCTGCCTCCCGAGCGCTGGGATTAAAGGCGTGGACACTTTGAAATCAGCTTCTTTAAGGCAATGTAGTGCATTCTTATTGGAATCCCAGCAGGTGGGAGGCTGAGGCAGGAGGATTGCCGCAAGTTCCGAGTCAGCTGGGGGGAGGGAGAGAGAGAGGAAAAGAAGTAAAGCAAATCAGCTGTGGCTGGAGAGGAGGGAGAGGAAGTGGGTTTAGAAGCAGCTGCTGACGTCACGGGCTCCGACACCCCCATCGCCCTGCCGGCAGCTGGCTCTCTGACTGGAGTCAGCGTCCTGCACACTGGCCTCCGGCCTCTCCCTGCCCTCCGGGGCCGGGGATCAAGCCGAGGCCCCGTGTGTGCCAGGAGGGCCCCCGGGCCTAAGCGCCCTCCTTCTCTTCTCTGCCGTCCGGGCTCCCCTGCTTGGCTCGTGGGAGTAGCTGGCACGTCGCGCCCCACCCTCGGCGGAATCTGTCCAAGTTGGGGTCAGTGAAGAGGAAGTGAGTCAGAGGGGCAATGGAGGAAGCCGGCTGACTCGGACTTTGCCAGCGGTGCCAGGCTCGCCAGCCAAGGACTTTCCTCTGAGCAGCTGAGGTCGCAGCCACATGCCACGTGGGGTGACTTCAGTCACAGGAAATTGTCTTGGCCCAAGAGAAGTCCCTCACAGGGATTCACGATGTAGTCCCAGACTGGCCTTGAACTCATCATCTTCCCACCTCTGCCTTCCGAGTGCTGGGATCAGAGGTTTGCATTATTTTCCTTAGAAAGAACCCACACGCTTGAGAAGCAGATCCTTGATCACAAATTCAAAGTCTCCCTGGACTACATAGTGCTGAGATCAAAGGTGTGTACCCACGCCCAGATAAACTAATGTCATATATATATATATATATATATATATATATATATATATATATA